>PISX010028773.1:0-21048 GCA_004024625.1 Mellivora capensis | reverse complement strand
GACATGTATATCTTAATTAAACCAACAAACTTAACTTAGTTCAACTACTGATTTACATTCCACCTGGGCCCACTCCACTTTGAATATTTACTTGAGACACGGGTGGGAGGATCTGGAGTGGGGGGTGTTGGGTCCAGGGGCTGCTTTTCTTGCTCCTTGAAAGTGAAGAGAGAAGGAGCCATGGTGCATGATCTAGAGAATAGTCATGCAGGCTGCACGCACATTGTTGCAGAAACATGAGAAGGGGGAGACAGAAGAAACAAAGTGCTGCCAGGAGGCAGAGAAAGGATTCCTGGTTTTAGAGCTTATCAACTCCAACAGAGGAGCAGACGCTATGCTTTCCCACCAGCAAGGGGGAGCAGGTAGGCAGTCCATGTTGGGCCAGAGAGGGCAAGGAACTTCCCTGAAACAAAGGGAGTTTTGGCAGCTGCTTGGAAATATTCCTTAAAGTCTCTGTCTCGAGTTAGACTAATCACTGTTGGCTCCAGTTATAGCCTGCCATTAACACGGGAAATGAGTGAGGGAGAAACCCCCACATCTATTAGGAGGAACATAGAGAAATAAAGTCAAAATCCCCTTTTCTAGGGATGGCCCAGTAACCTGGGTTTACTAGAAGGCTTATTCTGCAAAAGGCCCTTAGATCGGGGTCCTGGTGTAGAGCAATGTAGGCCTAGGTATGAGCAATGAAGGTATAGTTTTAAGTAGTTATTAGAAGACACTGACAAGAAACAGTAAAGACTGAAATCCATCATGGTCTATGCGACATTCCAACACATGTGGTCCTTACAGCCAAGTTCCCTAGGAAACGGTCCCCAGTTGCATTTTAATTCAATCAGGTACTGGTTTCAGCTGGCTCCCAATGGAGGTTCCATGGCCAGAAGTGGCTAGACCAGGGATGTGGAGGCGATCACATTAGATCAGTCAGGAAGAAACCTCACACGGGAGTCTTAAGATTGGCAGATGTCCTGGTGACTTAGGTGGCCATCCCGTGCCCAAGAGAGATAACTTTATATAAGAACAGGAACAGAGAGAGGGCATCCAGTTTCTGGGTCTTATTACCATTCTTGGCCCTCTAGAGACACTCATCAGTGGGGATTTTCTTGGTCCCCTAGGGACGAGCAACACAACAGGCAACAGGCAACAAAAAGACAAGACAAAGACAACCAATGACAATTAACAAGAACACACTCACACAGCCTCAGTCCACACTAAGATAAAGCCCCATACACTTAACAAACAGCGCAACAGACAAAATTACTTCCATTCCATAATTGTGAGCCTTGGCACGGATCTCAGGGAAGTGGCTCAGAAGCAGGGTCTTAGGTGTTACCTGAGCCTGTCCCATTATTATTATGCAATGAAGCCAGACAAAAACTAGAGACACAAAGCCAGCAAACACACAAATTCGAAACGAACTTTCCAACACCCACCGGTCGGTAAGCCACACCACATCCACAGGCACCTTTCCACTCACACAACGCTCAGAATCCTTACCTAGTCGTCCAAATGGCATCCACTGTGGACGTCGTTCTGGTACCAGTTGTCTCCCACAACTTCCAGTAATGGAGCCTCCAGGGTCATAACCCTCTCCTCCCTTTCCTCGAGAATTCTCAGTTGGGACCGGGCAGAGACTTGTTTCAGTCTATCGGGTCGAGGACATGTTTCAGTCCTCCCTTCTTGGGCAGAGACCTGTTTCAGTCTCTCCAGTCGAGGACCTGTTTCAGTCCTCCCCTCTTGGAGGTGGCCAAACCTCGTGCCATGGCTTCTATGTAAACCTCGGTATTGGGGGGTTGTCTGTCACCCTGAGGAGGGTCTTAAAGAATATATAAATCTCGGTGGGACCTCCAAATGTTAGGGTATGGAGTCGACCACCCCTCAAATAGACAGAGAACACTCTCAATAATGCAAGTCACACAGCGAGGTTTATTTCCAGCTAGCTGGGGTTCAGGTATCTGCCCGGCACAGCGGGTTTCAACAAGGACCCCAAGCACTCAAAGCCAAGGGCTTATGTATCATTTTCAAAGCACTTATCACACAGTAATTTTCCATCACTTCAGAGACCCTACATACTTTTGGCTTGTGCCCCCCTGGTGGTTTAGTAAGATAAGCTCTTTTCAACATCTGGTCCCCGTGACACAACCGCTTAGCTGTCCTGGTGGTTTAAGCTGATTAGCTGCTGCTGGGGTATTGCAGGGTGGGGTACTTTCTTGGAACTAAAGCAGGGTGGGGGTCCCTAGAACTAAAGTAAAATAGGGGAAAGTTCAGCCCTTGGGCCTGAGATGGCTGCCCAAGCTAAGATGGCTGTACTTATGCTAAGGCTAAACCTGAGGTGGGATGGCCTTAATTTTTTCTTGGTTTCCACACTCATCACAACACATGCCCTCCTTAATCATCACCTGGGTTCCCCATCCCTCCACCCACTACCTTCTGTAACCCTCACTTTGTTTCCCAGAGGTAAAAGTTCCCTATCGATTGTCTCTCTCTCTGATTTCTTCCCTTTCAGTTTTCTCTCCTATCCTTTATGATCCTCTGCCCTGTCTTTCCTTTGAACCTGTGACTGAAACCATGTGATGATTGTCTTTCTATGACTGACTTATTTCACTTTGCATGATACCGTCCAGTTCTATTCACTTCGATGTAATTGGTAAGTATTCATCCTTTCTTGGCTGAATAATATTCCATTGTGTATATGGACCACATCTTCTTTATCCATTCACTGTGGAAGTCTATCTCAGCTCCCTCCACAGTTTGGCTATTGTCGATATTGCTGCTATGAACATTGGAGGGCAGGTGCCCCTTGTTTTCACTACAGATGTATCTTAGGGATAAATACCCAGTAACGCAATTGGGTTGAAAGGTAGCTCTATTTTTAACATCTTTAGGAAACTCCATACTGTATTCCAGAGTGGCTATACCAGCTTGCATTCCCACCAACAGTGTGAGAGGTTTCCCCTTTCTCCACATCTTTGCCAACATTTGTTGTTTCCTGTCTTGTTGATTTTGGCCATTCTAACAGGTATAAGGTGGTATCTCATTGTGGTTTTGATTTGCATTTCCCTGATGGCTAGTGTTTTTGGACATTTTCTCTTGTATCTGTTGGCCATTTCTATGCCTTCTTTGGAGAAGTTTCTCTTCTTGTTTTCTGCCCATTTCTTGACTGGATTAATTGGGATTTTTGGGGGGGTGTTGAATTTTATAAAAGTTCTTTATAGGTCTTAGATAAGAACCCTTTATCTGTAATGTCAAATATCTTCTCACATTCCGTGGACTCTCTCTTAGTTTTGTTGACTATATATTGCATTGTGCAAAAGATTTTTATCTTGATGAAGTCTCAAAAGTTAATTTTTGCTTTTGTTTCCCTTGCCTTAGAGATGTGTCTTGAAAGAACTTGAAGTGTTGAAGAGGTTACTGCCTGTGTTCTCTAGCATTTTGATGGATTTTTGTCTCACGTTGAAGTCATTCATCCATTTGGAGTTTGTGTTTGCTTATGGTGTAAGAAAATGTTCCAGTTTCATTCTTCTGCATGTGGTTGTCCCGTTTTCCGAAAACCATTTTTGGAAAAGATTGCCTTTTATCCATTGGATGTTCTTTTGTGATTTTGTCAAGGATTAGTTGGCCATAGAATTGAGCATCCATTTCTGGGGTCTCTATTATCTTCCATTGATCTATGTGTTTGTTTTTGCACCAATACCATACTCTCTTGATGACGACGAATTGGTAACATAACTTGAAATCAGCCATTGTGATGGCCCCAGCTTTGGTTTTGTTTTTCAACATTTGTCTGGTGATTTGATGTCTTTTCAAGCTCCATCAAATTGTAGGATTGTTTGTTCTAGTGCTGTGAAAATTGTCGATAGTATTTTGATACATATTATTGAAAGTGTAAATTGCCCTCAGCAGCATAGACATTTTTTTATTTCTTTTCAGCATAACAGAATTCATTGTTTTTGCACCACACCCAGTGCTCCATGCATACACATTTTGATGATATTTATTATTCCAATCTATGAGCATAGAATAAGTTTTTGCATTCCTTTAGGTCTTCCTTAAATTCTTTCATAATAGTTATGTAGTTTGATAGATCCTTCAAGTATGATATAGTGTGCCTCTACATCTCAGTACAGCCTTTGGATTAAAGTCTAATTTTTCTGATATGAGAAGTGCAACCCTGTCTTTCTTTTCAGTTCTGTGGGAGTTGTAAATGATTCTCCATCCCCTTACCTTCAATCAGGATGTATGTTTGGGTTCAAAATGACTCTCTTGTAGACAGCATATGCATGGGTCTTGCTTTTTTAACCAATCTGAACCCCTGTGTCTCTGGATGGGAGTATTCATCCCGTTCATGTTGAGAGTAACTTTAGTAAGATATGAATTTACTGCCATTATATTGCCTGTAAGGTCACGGTTTTTGTAGTCTTTATGGTTCTTTCTGGTCCACATGACTTTTGTAGTTCCTTTTCGTTTGCAGAATCCCGGCCTTTTTTCACATATTTTATTTTTTTATTTTTATTTATTTTTAAAATTTATTTTCCGTGCTACAGGATTCATTGTTTATGAACCACACCCAGTGCTCCATGCAATATGTGCCCTCCTTAATACCCACCACCAGGCTCACCTAATGTCCCACACTCCTCCCCTCCCATACCCTCAGTTTGTTTCTCAGAGTCCACAGTCTCGCATGTTTCATCTCCCCCTTCGATTTGCCCCAACTCCCTTCTCCTCTCCATCTCCCCATGTCCTCCGTGTTATTTGTTAATCTTCACAAATTAACAAAACCATATGATAATTGAATTTCTCTGCTTCACTTATTTCACATAGCATAATCTCTTCCAGTCCCGTCCATGTTGATATAAAAGTTGGATATTCATCTTTTCTGATGGAAGCATAATACTCCAATAGTATATATGGACCACATATTCCTTATCCATTCGTCTGATGAAGGGAATCTTGGTTCTTTCCACAGTTTGGCTATTGTGGACATTCTGCTATGAACCCTGGGGTACAGATGGCCCTTCTTTTCACTACATCTGTATCTTTGTGCTCAATACCCAGTAGTGCAATTGCACGGTCATAGGGGAGCTCTATTTTTAATTTCTTGAGGAATCTCCACATTGTTTTCCAATGTGGCTGCACCAACTTGCATTCCCACCAACAGTGTAAGAGGGTTCCCCTTTCTCCACATCATCTCGAACACACATTGTTTCCAGTCTTGTTAATTTTGGCCATTCTAACTGGTGACAGGTGGTATCTCAATGTGGTTTTGATTTGAATCTCCCTGATGGCTAGTGATGATGAACGTTTTTTCATGTGTCTGATAGCCATTTGTATGTTTTCTTTGGAGAAAGGTCTGTTCCTGTCTTCTGACCACTTTTTGATATGATTATCTGTTTTGTGTGTGTTGAGATTGAGAAGTTCTTTATAGATCCTGGATATCAATCTTTTGTCTGTACTGTCATTTTCAAATATCTTCTCCCATTCTGGGGGTTGCCTCTTTGTTTTGTTGACTGTTTTCTTTGCTGTGCAGAAGCTTTTGATCTTGATGAAGTCCCGAAAGTTCATTTTCGCTTTTGTTTCCTCTGCCTTTGGAGACAGATCTTGAAAGAAGTTGCTGTGGCTGATATCAAAGAGGTTACTGCCTATGTTCTCCTCTATGATTCTGATGGATTCCTGTCTCACGTTGAAGTCCTTTATCCATTTCGAATTATTTAACTTTGTGTATGGTGTATGAGAATGGTCGAGTTTCATTCTTCTACATATAGCTGTCTAATTTTCCCAGCACCATTTATTGAAGAGACTGTCCTTTTTCCACTCTATATTTTTTCCTGCTTTGTCGAATATTATTTGACAATAGAGTTGAGGGTCCATATCTGGGCTCTCTACTCTGTTCCACTGGTCTATGTGTCTGTTTTTATGCCAGTATTATGCTGTCTTGGTGATCACAGCTTTGTAGTAAAGCTTAAAATCAGGTAACGTGATGCCACCAACTTTATTATTGTTATTCAACATTTCCTTAGCAATTTGGGCTCTCTTCTGGTTCCATACAAATTTTAGGATTATTTTTTTCAGGTCTTTGAAAGATACCATTGGAATTTTTTTTTAAAGATTTTATTTATTTATTTCACAGAGAGAGAACACAAGTAGGCAGGGAGGCAGCAGAGAGAGATTAGGAAGCAGGCTCCCTGCGGAGCAGAGAGCACGATGTGGGGCTCGATCCCAGGATCCCGGGATCATGACCTGAGCCAAAGGCAGAGGCTTTAACCCACTGAGCCACCCAGGCACCCAGAGTTTTGATCGGAATGGCATTAACAGTATAGATTTCTCTAGGTAGTATACACATTTTAACAATGTTTATTCTTCTGATCCAAGAGCATGGAATGGTCGTCCATCTTTTTGTATCTTCTTCAATTTCTTTCATGAGTGTTCTTTCATTCCTCGAGTAGAGATCTTTACCTCTTTGGTTAGGTTAATTCCCAGGTATCTTATGGTTCTTGGTGCTATAGTAAATGGAATTGATTCTCTAATTTCCCATTCTGTATTTTCACTGTTAGTGTATAAGAAAGCCAAAGAAATCACTGATTTCTGTTCATTGACTTTGAATCCTGCCATTACTGAATTGCTGTATGAGTTCAAGTAGTTTGGTGGTGGAGTCTTTTGGGTTTTCCATATAAAGTATCATGTCATCTGCAAAGAGAGAGAGTGACTTCATTGCCAATTTGGATACGTTTTATTTCTCTTTGTTGTCTGATTGCTGTTGCTAGGACTTCGAATACTATGTTGAACCAGAGTGGTGAGAGTGGGCATCTTTGTCGTGTTCCTGATCTCAATGGGAAGGCTGCGAGCTTCTTCCCATTGAGGATGATGTTTGCTGTGGTTCTTTCATAGATAGATTTGATGAATTCAGAAATGTTCTCTCTATCCCTATTCTTTGAAGCGTTTTAATCAGGAACTGATCCTGGATTTTGTCAAATGCTTTTTCTGCATCAATTGAGAGGACCATGTGGTTCTTTTCTCTTCTCTTATTGATGTGTTCTATCACACTGATTGAGTTGCGAATGTTGAACCACCCTTGTAACCCAGGGATGAATCCCACCTGGTCATGGTGGATGATCTTTTTAATGTGCTGTTGTATCCTGTTTGCTAGGATCTTGTTGAGAATCTTAGCATCCATATTAATCAGTGATATTGGTCTAAAATTCTCCTTTTTGGTGTGGTCTTTGCCTGGTTTGGGGATCAGGGTAATGCTGGCTACATAAAAAGTGACTGGAAGTTTACCTTCTCCTTCAATTTTTTGAAATAGCTTCAGGAGAATAGGTGTTATTTCTTCTTTGAAAGTTTGGAAGAATTCCCCATGGAATCGGTCAGGACCTGGGCTCTTATTTTTTGGGAGGGTTTTGATAACTACTTGGTCTATTCAGGTTGCCAATTTCTTCCTGGTTCAATTCTGGGAGTTTATACTTTTCCAGTAATGCATCCATTTCATCTAGGTTTCTTAACTTATTGGCATATAACTGTTGATAATAGCTTCTGATGATTGTTTCTACTTCCTTGGTGTTAGTTGTGATCGCTCCCTTTTCATTCATAATTTTATTAATTTGAGCTTTCTCTTTTTTCTTTTGGATTAGTGTGGCCAATGCTTTATCGATCTTATTGATTCTTTCAAAAAACCAGCTTCTGGTTTCATTGATATATTCTACTGTATCTCCATTTTCTACCTCATTGATCTCTGCTCTAATCTTGATTATTTCCCCCTGGTGTGTGGAGTTGGTTTAATTGGTTTTTGATTCTTCAGTTCTTTAAGGTGTAGAGACAGCTGGTATATTCTGGATTTTTCAACTTTTTTGAGGGAGGCTTGGATGGCTATGTATTTCCCTCTTAGGACCGCCTTTGCTGTATTCCATAGGTTTTGGACTGGAGTGTCTTCATTCTCCTTGTTTGAATTGTTTAAGTTCTTCTTTGATCTCCTGGTTGATCCAAGCATTCTTAAGCAAGGTGGTAGTTAGCTTCCAGGTGTTTGAGTTCCTTCCAAACTTTTCCTTGTGGTTGAGCTCCAGTTTCAAAGCATTGTGATCTGAGAATATGCAGGGAATAATCTCAATCTTTTGGTATCGGTTGACTCCTGATTTGTGACCCAGTATGTGGTCTATTCTGGAGAAGGTTCCATGTGCACTTGAGAAGAATGAGTATTCTGTTGTTTTAGGGTGGAATGTTCTGTATATATCTATGAGGTCCATCTGGTCCAACGTGTCATTCAGTGTTTTTGTTTCTTTATTGATTTTTTGCATGGTTGATCTATTACTGAGAGAGGCATGTTTCTATCTATCTACTATCAATGTATTTATATCAATATGACTCTTTATCTTGATTAATAGTTTTCTTATGTAATTGGCTGCTCCCATATTGGGGGCATAGATATTTACAATTGTTAGATCATTTTGGTGGATAGTTCCTTTAAGAATGATATAGTGTCCTTTTATATCTCTGACTACAGTCTTTAGTTTAAAATCTAATTTATCTGATATGAGAATCGATAGCCCAGCCTTCTTTTGAGGCCCATTGGCATGAAAGATGCTTCCCCTTCACTTTCAGTCTGGGTGTATCCTTAGGTTCAATATGGGCCTCTTGTAGAGAACATAAGGATGGGTCTTGTTGTTTTATCCAATGTGCAACCCTGTGTCTTTTTATGGGCGCATTTAGGCCATTCACATTGAGGTGATTTTTGATAGATACATTTTTATTGACATCGTGTTACCTTTGAAGTCTTTCTTTCTGTAGGTTGTCTCTATATTTCTGTTCAACGGTATTCTTAGGATTTTTCCTCTTTTATAGAACCCACCTTAATATTTCCTGCAGTTTTGGCTTGGTGGTCGCATACTCTTATAAGCCTTGCCAGTCTTGGAAACTCTATCTCTCCATCCTTCTTGAACGTCAGTCTTGCTAGTTAAAGTATTCTTGGCTGCATGTTTTTCCTATTTCGTGCTCTGAATATATCTTGCCAGCCCTTTCTGGCTTGCCAGGTTGCTGTGGACAGGTCTGACGTTATTCTGATGGGCTTTCCTCTGTACGTAAGGAGGTCCTAGCTGCCTTCAAGAGAGTTCCTCTAGAACTATAATTTCTCATTTTTACTATCTGCTTTCTCAAGGTGTTTTGAGAATCTAAAATCTTGGGTGGGGGATGGTTCTGCCTCTAATACATGAATGCTGGTTCAATTTGAGAGGTTCAGAAAATTTTCGTGGAGAACGTGTACCACTATATCTTCTGGACTTCTTTCTTTCTCCTCCCCTTCAGGGATTCCAATAATTCTGACATTGGAACTTTTCATGGCATCATTTATTTCCCCGATTCAGTTTTTGTGGCTTCTAAGCTGTTTGTTCCAGTCTTCCTCCTAATCCTTTCTCTCTATATGTTTGTCCTCTAGATCACTAATTCTATCTTCTGTCTCAGTTACCCTAGCTTTTAGGGAATTTAGATTAGATTGGATCTCATTGAGAGCCTTGTGAACATCATACCTGGTGGCTTTCAGTTCTGCCCTAATCAATTCCGTTTGGTCATCCATGGCTTTCTCCAACCTAGCTATTGCCTGGATAATTGTTAGTCTGAATTCCCTTTCTGACATAATGTCTATGTCAGTAGACATTAGCTCTGTTGCAGTGGGCCCATCCTATTAATTTTTTTCTGCTGGGCATTCCTCCTCCTGGTTATTTTGATGAGAGTTGGCTTAATGGATGTAGCTGGATATATCGACCATGGTGCAATCAAGGTGCACCCTGGAACACTTCTGAGCAATCAAGGGTCCTCATCCAAATGAAAGAAAAAAAGAAGGAGAGAAAGAAGAAAAAGAGAGAGATAGAGACAGAGACAGGAAAATGAAAGAAAGATAAAAGAGAAGGCTCAGTCCAAATGGGCCCCAAGATAAGATTTGTGAAGTATACAAGCAAAAACAGACAAACAAAAAGACTGATAAAAGTATATGACAAGGGGAGGAAAAAAAACATATAAATATATATGTAGAAGCAAAACAAACAAACAAACAAACAAACAAAAGAACCTCAACAAAAAGAACCCCAACTATAAGATTTATGTAGTACCAGGACAAACACAAATACACAGAAACACTGGCGGAAGAAAAAGATGGGAGAGTGGTTATGAATTCTCAGTGTGGGCGAGGAAGGTTATTTCGGCTCTTCCTCGATGTATCTTGATGTCTTTCTTGAAGGACTCAACTTTCCTTAGATAATGGGGGATTAAAAATTGGTTGACCCTTAGGGGTAGCATTTATTGGGGAAAGGGGGTTACCTTGAACTTTAACTCTATATGAATATTATAAAATAAAAATAGAGAAAAAAATGAACTAAACTAATGTAAAATTTTAAAAAATATAGAAAATAGAAAGGTTGATATCCGGGATCTGTAAAGAACTTCTCAAACTCAACACATGCAAAACAGATAATCATATCAAAAAATGGGCAGAAGATAGGAAAAGACACTTCTCCAATGAAGACATAAAAATGGCTATCAGACACATGAAAAAGTGTTCATCATCACTAGCCATCAGGGAAATTCAAACTAAAACCACATTGAGATACCACCTCACACCAGTTAGAATGGCCAAAATTAGCAAGACAGGAAACAACGTGTGTTGGAGGGGATGTGGAGAAAGGGGAACCCTCTTACACTGTTGGTGGGAATGCAAGTTGGTGCAGCCACTCTGGAGAAGAGTGTGGAGATTCCTCAAGAAGTTAAACATAGAGCTTCCGTATGACCCTGCCATTGTGCTACTGGGTATTCACCCCAAAGATACAGATGTGGTGAAAAGAAGGGCCCTCTGTACCCCAATGTTTATAGCAGCAATAGCCACGGCCGCCAAACTGTGGAAAGTACCAAGATGCCCTTCCACAGACGAATGGATAAGGAAGATGTGGTCCATATACACTATGGAGTATGATGCCTCCATCAGAAAGGATGAATACCCAACTTTTGTAGCAACATGGATGGGACTGGAAGAGATGATGCTGAGTGAAATAAGCCAAGCAGAGAGAGTCAATTATCATATGGTTTCACTTATTTGCGGAGCATAACAAATAACACGGAGGACATGGGGAGATGGAGAGGAGAAGGGAGTTGAGGGAAATTGGGGGGGAGATGACCCATGAGAGACTATGGACTCTGAAAAACCACCTGAGGGTTTTGAAGGGGCAGGGGGTGGGAGGTTGGGGGAGCCAGGTGGTGGGTATTATGGAGGGCATGCATTGCATGGAGCACTGGGTGTCTTGTAAAACTATGAATTCTGTTACTCTGAAAAGAAATAAAATAAAGAAAAATGGGGAAAAATAGAAATTAAAATAAAAAAATTTAAGAATTATAAAAAAGAGTGTTTGGGTTAACCAGGAAATCAAAGAAGATCTTAAGTAATCCGTGGAAACCGGTGAGAATGAAGACAAGGCAGTAAACAACATGTTTTGGAGAGGATGTGGATAAAGGGGAACCCTCTTACCCTGTTTTTGGGAATGCAAGTTGATATAGCCACATTGGAAAACAGTGTGGAATTTCCTCAGAAAGCTAAAAATTGAACTATCTTATGACTCTGCAATTACACTACTGGGTATTTACCCCAAAGATAGAGATGTAGTGAAAAGAAAGGCCACAAGAGCTCCAATGTTCATAGTAGCAATGTCCACAAGAGTCTAACTGTGGAAACAGCCAAGATGCCCTTCAACAAAGGAATAGATAAAGAAGATGCAGTTCATATATACAATAGAATATTACTTAGTCATCACAAAGAATTGTACTGGAAGAGATTTGAACCAGCATTGGTGGGACTGCAGGAGATTATTCTAAGTGAACTGAGTTAATCAGAGAAAGACAATTATCATAAGGTTTCACTTATTCGTGGAACATAAGGAATGCATGGAGGACATTAGGAGAAGGAAGGGAAAAATGAAGGGGTGGGAACCAGAGGGGGAGATGAACTATGAGAGACTATGAACACCGAGGGGTTTAGAGAGGGTTTAGAGAGGAGGATGGTGGTGGGATGGGTTAGCCTGGGATGGGTATTAAGGAGGACACATATTGCATGGAGCCCTGAGTGTTATATGCAAACAACGAATCATAGGAAACTACATCAAAAACTATTTACGTGCTGTATGGTGAATAAAATAAAATAAACATAAAAAATAAAAAACTAAGTGTGTGGCCCTCAGTCAGATTGTCTTTAGCTTTGTTGTTCCTGTCACCTTCTCAGCTCAGCACAGCTGTGCTTGCACAGCATTTCTGACACAGGCAGGATGTGGGTTCTCACATTGTGTCTCTTGCACGGTAATACACGGCCGTGTCCTCAGAGTTCAGGCTGCTGATCTGTATATAGGCAGTGCTGACAGAGGTGTCCATGGAGAAGACAAATCGACGGGAGAAGCCCTGGGCATACGTTGAATTTCCAGTGTTCATGTTGATACATCCCATGTACTGCAGGCTCTTTCCTGGTGTCTGTCGCACCCAGTTCATTGCATAGCTGGTAAAGGTGTACCCAGATGCTTTGCAGGAGACCTTCACGGATCCCCGGGTTTCCTCACCTCTGTCTCAGATTGCACAAGCTGCACCTGGAAGTGGACACCTGTGGAGAGGGAATAGGAGGGGATGAAGTCATGCTGACTGGCCCTGTTCCCCTCCTCTGCCAAAGGACTGGGGTAATCCCCTACCTATAGCCAATGCCACCAGGAAGAGGATTCTCCAGCTCCAGTCCATGGTGAGATGCTCTGCTCTCACGGTTTCTACAAAGGATTGTGTGAAGCTATTGGGTGATGTTATCAGGGCACAGACATGTGCATATTTAACTTAGTATACCTTGGCTCATTAACATATCCACAAAGCAGAATATTTCATATCACGAAGTGGTTCATTCAGAGAGAAGACACATCAGAGGGTAAACACATTCCTGGGATACTGAGGTCCCATATTCCTAACCTCTGTCTGAGGATGTACACCCTTGCCACGTCCCTGACTCTGTGTTACCAGGGCTCTTTCCACTGAGAATGAGCCTGAGTACAGAGCTGTGGAGGCTACTGGGTAAGGCAGTTTCCTTGGAGCAGATGTGAGTGCTGATCTGTGAACAGGGGACCAGGATGGCAAACCTGGTGTGTCAGTCCCTGTGGACAAGTGTCTGTGATGCCCTGTGGACCACCCTTCTCAGGTGGAGAAGTGGGTTCTGGATAGAAAATCACCTGGACCTGAGTCAGGTCACCTGGATGATGTGTCTGATAGACTCAAATGCACATATTGTAATGAAATGCTGGTAAGCCTAACATAATTATGTGTATAAAAATTATATAATTATATATTCCTAGAGTCTCTTCTAATCAGGTAATGTGTTCAAATGTAAACAGCAAGAATTCATCCCCTTATTTAAGATAAAAAGTCATGATTATCAAACTAAAAATGCCTTAATTAATAAAAGATGTCTCATTTAATGGTAAATGACTAAACCATTTCCTTGGAAGCCATGAACAAGACAGACAAGCTCTGTGTTACCCTGTATCAACATTTTCATGGATAAAGAAGATGTGATATATATATATATATATATATATATATATATATATATATATATAATGAAATTTACTTCACCATAAAAAAAATTTTGCAGAGTCATGGATGGAACTAGAAGGTATTATGTTAGAGTGAAATAAGTCAACCAGGGAGAGACAATTATCATATAATTTCACTCACATGTGAAACTTAAGAAACAAAACAGGATCATAGGGGAATGGAGGGAAAAATAAAACGAGATGATATCAGAGTGTGAGACAAACCATGAGAGACTCTTAAGTCTAAGAAACAAACTGAGGGTTGGTGGATGGCAGGGGTTGGGGTCTGCAGTAAGTGGGTGATGGACATTAAGCAGGATGTGTGATGTAATGAGCACTGGATGTTATATGCAACCAATGAGTAACTCAACTTTACCTCCAAAACTAACGATACACTATATGTTAATTAAGTGAGTTTAAATTAAATTTTAAAAAATCTTTTCAGTTGGAGAAGCAAAGTAACAAGTACTAAATATGTAACAACAAACCAAACCCCATTATTCATGTGTGACACGAATCTGGTTTCCGGTCAGATCTGTCAAAACTTGGAAGTCTTTAGTCTGTCCAAAAGCTGAACAACTGAAAGTCACCAGCTCTTCTCTGACCCACCAGAGATGTTGTGATAGGATATCTTTGTCTCTTAAGGGGCTTTGACAAATACCACTGCCCGGGTAGCGTATTAACTGTAGAAATGAATTCCACCAGAGTTATGAAAAATGGAAGTCTAAGGTCATGCAGCACATCCAGGCCCCCTCACTCAGCCTGTGTTAGGAGGGGGTCAATCCCAGTGATCTCCAAAATGTTGTTGACAGTAGGTCCAGGCTTCTATTTAGAGTCTCATAATACTCTCAGGGTCTTGATGAAGAGCTCCAGGGTTATGCTGAGATGGTCAACCCATAAACACCCCCTCATCAAGTATTTCTACATCCTTCCTGATTTCTCTGGAACAAGGTCTTTCCTTCTCTCCAGTAGGAACAGGCTGAAAATTTTCCAAAATTTTTAGTTCTGCTTCATACTGATTAATGATTATGTCTTCATATAATTTGTTCTTACCACAATTTACCATAAGAATTCAAGGGAAACCTTGCTGATGCTTTAAGTCTTTGCTCAGAAATTCCCTCAGCCTCTTACCATGTTGCACCTCTCCCATGTTCTTCCTTTCAGATCTCCATGCAAGCAAGCTCTCTACCAGTCTACAGCATAGGTCACCTCCCCTCCATTTCGCAAAGACACATTCCTCACCTTGTGTGTGACATCATCAGAGTGGCCTGTACTGTTCATGTCTTACCAGATACAGTTCACAAGCATTTTGATACTCTCTAGGAAGATTGGGGATTTCACTCTAGGTCTTCTCCTTCTGGGGTCTCACCCTTTGTGACCACTTCCTGACAATGTAGAGTTCTTCTGCGCACATCACAGTAGGCTGCCAGCCCTTACCCATTACTCAGATCCAAACGACTTCCATGATTTAGGTCTTTGTTACACAGCACCACGCTTCTCAGGATGGTATTACAGAGAGCATAAAGTGGGTAGCTTCTAATTAAATTTATCACACTTCTGGAGTCTTCAAAGTGCAAGATCAAGGTATTGGGATATTCATTGTGTAGTGACTTCCTCCATCTGGATCATTGGGCATGTCTTTAAACTGCATCTTTATATGTCAAATGGAAGGTTTTGAGAATCTTGTGGGATCATAACAGCTCTGATTTCATTCATAACCTAACACTCTCCCAGAAGCCCTTACTCCTTTCCCATATCATTGGACATTACGTTACAACACTTGAATTTGCAGGGGACACAAATATTCAGATCATAGTGCAGGGAAAACTGTGACCCAAAAATTGACTTTACAAATGCACATAGGCCAGGAATCACAAATTACTAGGCCAAAACCACCCACACATGTATCCACAGGACCCACAAGAAAGTAGGAAAATTTAAATGTAGATGGTTATTTCATGAAAGTTCAGTGTGGAGATGTCTTAGTTGAGGCGCCTGTGAAATTGTTGGCAACCTTAGGGGTGTCCTACAAGTTTGTGTTTTAGGTCACGAAGCCTCACCTCATTACCCCAGGAAAGAAAGGATGAACATTTTCTGTGATTCTGAGATGGGTAAAGAGCTTCTTGAGAAACATGCCAGATAATTCAAGACCTGGGGGAATGCAAATGCCAAAATCCACTGCATTCTGGATTTATGCATGTCCTCCTCTCCCCTCCCCTTATGCCTTCCTGTGTCACCTCAGGGAGGGGTAACCTGAGATTCTCTTGTGAAGATCACATCAAGTGTCTCAGGTCAGGGATAGAATGACCCACCACAGACTGTAAACACCTGTGTATACCCACAGATTATCCCCCTAACATAGGGATCTTCTATAATAATAACAGAAGAAAAAGCAAAGGGAGCTAGAAAACCAGAAGTTTTTTTTATTCTATATGGAATCCAGATCAAAATGAGACAAAAGCAGGGACATGAGAGGAAATATCAGTGTTGTCTAATTAGTAGTAGATGCATTATTTTGCTTTTGAATCATATTTTAGGCTATAAGTCCCATTTCAGCCCCACTTTAGTGTTCTGTCATCATGGTAGACATTCATTACTGAGCCTCATTCTAAAACTAGCACATGATGGGGATCAGGAAAGAGTGACAGGACTCCAGTCCCATGAGGGTCAGGGTCCAGGACAGACTGAGAGAGAAGATACAACAGGGCAGAGTGAGGTCATAGTGACTTTCTGTGGGATAATTGAAGGATAGCACCGGATGGACAGGGATCCAGGCTGTATCAGCCATATCTTAGGATTCGTGTGGGTTCCTGTGTGGAAGCAGGAAACACGTTTCAGACACATCCCCCAAGGCTGCTCTCATAGACTCCGGAACAGGACCCAGCAGTACTACCATGGGATTTTCTCTCTGGCCTGTCATCCTGCCTGTTTCATTGGGGGACATCAGAGAGCCTATCCCATCAGGTGGGCTGCCTTTCCACCCAAGAGATGGAGTGGTGCCTCCAAAGGGACAGTTCCTGATCACCAGTGTCCACCCACTTGGATAATGAGCCAGAGGATAAACTATAGCTAGGAGGACAAGGACCCAGTTTGGGTAGATGTCTTGGGGATATTTTCATAACCATGTGGAGGCAGTGTGTGCCCACTGAGGGCAGAGAACTTGCACGAAGCTCTCAGAAAGCCTGGGCTGTGCAGGTGCTTCTCACGGATGATGGGAATTCCCAAAGATATTTTTGGAGTAAGAAAAACAGGATATGGATGAGGTTGATAAAGGAACATTCCCAAGGGACCGGTTAGAACTAATCTACACATACACAATGTTATCTCATTCTGGTTGGCTGCATGGAGAATACGATAAATTAGAGAGTAAAGAAATGACCATATATATCCCTGAGTGAATCTAGAGAGGCTAGAGGGGATACCCCCTATCTCAAAAGAAAGCACCCCCTACACACACACACCCATTGCCCCTGCTCCTGGGTCTGATTGGTGTCTGTGGATTTTGAGTGTACCGTGATGATATGAGCACCACCTGGTGTCCTGAGCATGTAAAGAGCCCTGAACTATCTGATCCTTCTGTCCTAAGCACTCCCTGGTGCCTGAGAGCCCCTGTGCCCTGAGAGCCCCCTGGTGTTCTGAGTGACTCCTGGTGACTTGAGCACCTGTTGGGGACCTGAGCTCCCTCTGGTGACCAAAGGGCCTCATGGGGCCTCAAGCTCCCCTGCAGTTCATCTACTCCTCTGTCCCTGCAGGAAAATTTGTGTCTGGGCTCACCACAAGTGTGTACACACTGGGTACACAATTACAGTAACACACAGTTGTGTCCTCAGCTCTCAGGCTGTTCATCTGCAGAATCAGCATGTTCTTGCCATTGTCTCAGGATATGGTGAATTGGCCCTTCACAGTGTCTTCATAGTATATGTAACTATGACCACTCATAATGGCTGAGACTCACTGCAGCCCCTTCCTTAGAGCCTGGAAGACCCTACTCATGCTGTAGTCACTGAAAGTTAAACCAGAGGCTGCACAGGAGAGTCTCAGGGACCCCCAGGCTTCACCAGGTTTCCCCAGACTCCACCCATGCACCTCCCACTGGACACCTACAGATACAAGACATTCTGGTCAGGTAACTGTCCTTCACTTACTGTTTTTCTTACTCACATCCACTTTCTTATTCAATGTATCTTGTTCTCTGTAAATGATGTTTGAAAAGAGTAACAAGGAAAATCCAGCCAAGAATAAACTCCATCATGAGCTGTCTGTGTTCTATCCTGAGCACTGAATGAAAATCCTGGGAATCCTGAGACTGGGGCTTCCATCCCACCTGCAAGCTCAGGACTGGGCTGCCTTAATCAGCAGAGGGTGGACCCTATTAGCGTGTCCCTTGACTATATAGCCAGCATGGTATCTATACTGAGAGAGAGGACTGTAACCAGAGCAGGTGCAACAGCCTTTGATTTGGTGACACAGACAACATTTGAAAAGATGAAGTTTAATTATATGATTTTCAAAGTCCCCACTTGGTTTCCATTTACCAATTTGATTTCACATAGTCACACATATTGGGGTTTAGGTATCATGTTTCCCCTTAAAGTAATATGAACCTACACCCAGTATTGTGGAGGGTTTTTGAGGTGTCCAAGAACACTCTGGGGTGAGAGTGAACCTCGGGATTTGGACCTGTGCTCTTCCCACAGGACCTACTACCCATCCTGAGCCCCCTGCAGGACAGAGTGCCCAGGCTCATGGGGAACGTGGGATCCTGCCTGTAGTGAGGACAAGATGAGTTTGTTCTAGAATTTATGTGACATACATAATCAGGGTGCATGCATGTGTTCTTTCAAGTCTCTAAGGTTTCACTATCTCTGTGTTTATCCCAAGTCATCTCTCGGATTATTTTTAATAGTTTTGGTGAATATGCTTGACGCAGGATGAACTGCACACAGGCAGAGAGTGATATGAGAAACATGGGTGTCAGAATCAACAGAATCCAGAGAAAGCAAACCCATTTCCCACAAAATTTACTTTATTTTCTTTGCAATTCTTCCTCCCTCAGTCCTTCTTCACTCTGTCCCCACATTACTATTGATCTTCATGTTACCTTACACTAGCTTTAATTTTCTAGAATATATAATTTTGTAATTGTATTAAATGTACCTTTATTTCTAGGGATTCTATTGTTGAGCCAAATACCTGACAGTACCCCCATATTTATCATGTATTCTTATTATGGGCAGCTTTCCAAAGATGACATAGAGCACAATATGTCCACTATTAAGAAAATGATTGGTCTTGAGATTGTTCCCGTGTTTCTTTATCTATCTATCTATCTATCTATCATCTATCTATCTATCTATTTACTTATTTATTCTAGTTACCATACAGTACATCATTAGCTTTTGATATAGTGTTTCTGTATTTCAATAAACTCTCTACTCAGATTGGAGTTGCAGGAGCTAAATAAATAAATAGAGCAAACTTCAGATCCACAAATTCGTGTCAATATACCTTCTAATTGTGGTCATGAGACAAACAATAAACTTAAACTCTCAGGAGTGACAAGTACTCACAGGGGCTAAGAACCAGCACCTTGGCATATTGTGAATGCAGATCCCTGATGACAAACTATCACCAGGTTTACAAAGAACATTTAATGGATTTCTTGTCATCACGTGTGCTAATGCTGTTATAGTGTGAGGTTCTCCAGGACCATATCATTAAATCAATCCTGTACTCATGCATTCATATCCTGTAGGATGGGGACAAATCATTAAAAGCCTCCCCACACCCTGGTGGTCCTGGTAGGATGGGAGGAAGATGACTCAGAGCAGGAATGCATGGAGATCCACATATCCTGTGTCCACCACAGAAATAAAGAATTTATCTGCAGAGGAAGCCCTCAGAAGAAGCATCCTGGGGCCACAGGTGGAGCCCCATAGGATCTGGGACAGAGACAGACATTACGGTCTCAGTTCTGTTGAGGGCCACAAACACTTTTCACATGAATGAGAGCCTTAGTCTTCAGGGAAAAGTAGGGAAACAGGAAGCTGAAGACACCCAGGGACCACTGGAGCTGTGGGAGGGGGAAACCGGGAAGTACAGAATGACTGTGTACCCAGAGACAGGCAAGAATACATGGGCATGGTCCACTGTTGGAGGAGGGTCGGAGGCACTTGCAGGCTTCCCCCAACCCAGGATCCTGGGAACACCCGAGGCTAAGGCTACATCATCAAGTCAGAGTCCTTGTAGTCTGAAGCCTTCCACCATATAAATGACTGTCACATGACTAAAGCGTAGGAGTGCACTGGAGAGTAGAAGTAAATTCTACAGAATCTACTGAGGAAAGCTCAAGGAGATGACAGTGTTGATCATGGAACAGAAATAGGAGATCTCTGGAGGAATCTGAAATCTTGTGTGGCTACAGCAGAGATACATTTCACTGCTGCTACCCAGACAGCCAGTTTTCCAGTGGAGTCAGGAAGAGAGTCACACACCTCACAGCATAAACCTTGATATGAGAGGGTGTGATCTTTTGTTTTTTTTCTAGGCAGTAGAAACATTTTAACAATATTTATTCTTCCAATCCAAGAGCATGGAATGGACTTCAATCTTTTTGTGTCTTCTTCAACTTCTTTCATGAGTGTTCTGTAGTTCCTCGAGTATAGATTCTTTACCTCTATGGTTAGGTTTATTCCCAGGTATCTTATGGTTCTTGTTGCCATAGTAAATGGAATCAATTCTCTTATTTCCCTTTCTGTATTTTCATTGTTAGTGTATAAGAAAGCCACCGATTGCTGTATATTGACTTTGTGTCCTGCCAGTTACTGAATTGCTTTATGAGTTCTAGTAGTTTGGGGGTGGAGTCTTCTGGGTTTTCCATATAAACTATAATGTCATCAGCGAAGAGAGAGAGTTTGACTACTTCATTGCCAATTTGGATACCTTTTATTTCTCTTTGTTGTCTGATTGCTGTTGCTAGGACTTCTAATACTATGTTGAACAAGAGTGGTGAGAGTGGGCATCCTTGTCGTGTTCCTGATCTCAACGGGAAGGCTGTGAGCTTCTTGCCATTGAGGATGAAGTTTGCTGTGGATCATTCATAGATAGATTTTATGAAGTTCAGGAATGTTCCATCTATCCCTATACTTTGAAGTGTTTTAATCAGGAACGGATGCTGGATTTTGTCAAATGCTTTTTCTGCATCAATTGAGAGGACCATGTGGTTCTTCTCTCTTCTCTTATTGATTTGTTCTATCACATTGATTTGTGAATGTTGAACCAGCCTTGTAAGCCAGGGATGAATCCCACCTGGTCATGGTGGATGATCTTTTTAATGTGCTGTTGGATCCTGTTTGCTAGGATCTTGTTGAGAATCTTAGCATCCATATTCATCAGTGATATTGGTCTGAAATTCTCCTTTCTGGTGTGGTCTTTGCCTGGATTGGGGATCAGGGTAATGCTGGCTTCAGAA
>PISX010028772.1:0-21086 GCA_004024625.1 Mellivora capensis | reverse complement strand
ACATCTTCTTTATCCATTCATCTGTTGATGGACATCTAGGCTCTTTCCATAGTTTGGCTATTGTAGACATTGCTGCTATAAACATTCGGGTGCACGTGCCCCTTCGGATCACTACATTTGTATCTTTAGGGTAAATACCCAGTAGTGCAATTGCTGGGTCATAGGGTAGCTCTATTTTCAACTTTTTGAGGAACCTCCACGCTGTTTTCCAGAGCGGTTGCACCAGCTTGCATTCCCACCAGCAGTGTAGGAGGGTTCCCCAAAAGGGGGATTTTTAAGATTGAAGAAATGCCGGCTCGTGTCTGTGCGGATAATGATCCAGGAAGAGGGGAAATGTGATTCTAGGAAGAGCAGAAGCTGGGGGGAATGAGGTCTTGGAGGAGGTGAGAGGGGCTGGGATTTCGTGCCGGAAGGTGAGGTCGTCTCACAGAGGAGCCTGCCGTGCAGCCGGGGAATGGAGGGAGGTAGGCAGAGGGTGTGGACGCAGGGGGTGCTGAAGGTATGGGCGTCGTCCCAAGAGTGTGGAGAATAAATCTCATCTGATTGCTTCTGGGTGAAGGAGCCTCACGAGGGGAGGGGAGGGGCAGGGAGAGCAGTGGATGAGATCCGGATGTAGGGGATGCGCCCAGGGCCGGTGGACCAGGGTGGTGTAGCACCGTGAAGACTGAAAACATGAATTCCCTGCAGCGGCGTGTGGCTGTGGCTCGGATTCAACCAAGGTTCAAAGCTGGCCTCTTGGATGGAGCCCTAAGCGCAGGGCAGTGAAATGGTAGATACGAGGGGGTGATGACTTTCTACATTCATTGTCTGCATCTGCACTCAGCAAGTCCCATCTGTGTGCTGAGAGCACCCAGATATCGGGTGTTGACCTTGGCCTTGACCCTGCACCCCAAATTCAGCGGGAACTTTGTCCACTATACTGAGTGCCCGTCACTGGGAACGGTACACGAAAAAACTGTATCAACTCTCCCTCTGATGCCTACTCGCATCGGAAGAATCTGTTTCTAAAAGTGGGCAGGGCTAGGTGAAAGCAAGGATTTCTGGGTGACAAGCTGTCCTGAGTGCCAGGTGGGGACCCTGGCATCAGGCTTCCTCCAGGCAAGTTGAGAAATTGAGGTCCGTAGCTTGCAGCAATATCCTCGGCCAGCAGGTGGCGCCAAATACTCGCTGATCGGCCCCGGGGCGGGAGGCTTGCGGCTTTCCCGTGCGTCTTTCGGTTCAGAGTTCTTGACGCTAGTGAGGAGTCCTGAGCTTCCGGAACAAAACCATGGCTCAGGGATCACCTGGTGAAGTCCCCGTGCTCGTGAATGGGGCGCTGGAGGCTCAGCCCCAGGCCGGCCTGCAGACCAGCAGGTGAATTCCCCATCGGGGTTCCTTGTCAACCAGCAGGTGCTTTGCAGCTGGTGAAGGGGGAAGGGTGGGCCTGACATTCCGCATCCCTAACCGGCTCCCAGCTGATGGTGATGCGGAGAGGCTCATCCTTGCACTCTCCTCTCCACTGGGGCAGGGTCTAGCCACCCGGCACTTCCCTCCCCAGCTCAGGGTCCTGAAGAGTGGAGCGACTTCCTCCCGTAACCCTGTCCGTATCTCGAGGGCGGATGGGCCTGTGCTGGGCTAAACCCTCCCGTCTCCGGGGCGCACAGATACGGGGGGGTCTGTGCTCTCCTGGGACTTAGTGCGGCAGAGGCTGAAGTATCCGCTGTGAAAAGAAGGTTCTGGAAGGGTTTCTAAAACCGCTCTTAAATACTTCGGTACTGTTCCCTGAGGGACGCACGCCCGTTGCTCAGGGCGTGTGGACGGTTCGAACGAGGGCGTCTCTGCGACCCTGGGGCTGGCCCGGGGCAGGAGGAAAGTCGAGTGTGTCCACCTCACTCCCACGATTGGCTGTGCCCACAGATTTATTTCTGGGAAGCCCAGCGGCGCAACCTCACGGAGCGGGTGAAAACGCTTTTCCTGGCCGAGAACGGCGTGAAGCTGAAGAACCTGACCAGCTACACCGCCTACATGGTCAGCGTGGCCGCCTTCAATGCCGCGGGGGACGGGCCTCGGAGCCCCCCCACCCGGGGCCAGACGCAGCAAGCAGGTGGGGGAGAGGGGCGGGGGAAGGGGGGCACCTGGCACCTGTGCTCCTGGGGAGGGGGGGGGTGTGGTAGAAGCAGCTGCCTTATCTGCTGAGACACCTGGGCTGGGCACGCAGGCCCAGGAGATGGCCTCCAGAGGCAGAGCGCACAGCCCCAAATGAGGGGGCCTCTGTGAGAGTGCTCAGAAGACAGACGCTGTCCCCAGAGAGCCTTGGAGTGAGTCCCCAGATGTCCCCCAGTCCTCCCCGCATCCTGTAGCCCGCCAACCCCATTTCTGGCCGTGCCTTGTTCTGACCCAGCTTTCTTACATGGCCCCGGCTTTGTCCCTTCAACAAACATTCACTGAGCATCTTCTAGAGACCCGCACTGTGCTAGATGCTGGGAGCACAGCAGCCCAGGTCCCCACCCTAGGGAGTGCGACAGATCGGAAACACCTGTCCAGATGAATCTGCCTCAGGGCCGTGATTTTGACCAGTAGAAGGACGCGGGCAGGGGTGAACGTGTGGCCTTGGACAGGTCTGTCTGCAGCGGCCTCTGACGGCTGACAGCGGAGACCTGAGTGGGAAGAGTCCAGCGTGGGAAGCCCCAGAGGAGGGGTTCCGGGCAGAGGGAGGAGCAGGTGCAAAGGCATCGAGACCGGAGGGGATTAAAGGAGCTTTAATGGGTGACCTGAGAGGAAATGGCCCAAGAGGGTCGGGGAGCCCTAGAAGGAAGTCTGGGATGGATTCTCAGGGCGCGGGGGAATCATTGGTGGGTTTAAGCAGTTGGCCAACAGGATCCAGTGTATGTTTTTAAAAATTCAATCTGCAGGCCATGCGGAAGACAAACTGACGGACGGGAGAGGAGGGAGGCGGGGAGACCAGTTAGGAGGCTGGACGGTGAGGGTCAGAACCCAAGTGCCCACACGACCAGAGCTGGGCCTATGTAGAGTGTCCAAAGACCTTCTCAGGCAGATATGCCGCCAGCTCCTTCCAGAAGCCCTGGGATGGGTAGGGCAGGTATTACCCATTCCAGTGAGCAGGGGAGGCCTGGGGTAGGGATGCTTCGTGCCCAGGACCCCCCGGCCCGCCTGTGGGGAAGCAGAGGCTGGAGGCCAGGACAGGTGAGCTGGTCCTGGGCTGTCTTCGCTGTACAGCAGCTCCTTCCCTGACATGGGGTTCCCTCCTCGTGGATTAAATATGAGCCTTTTGTCTGCACCCCCTCGAGCATCCTTCCCAGCCTGCTGCTTCCCCTCCTGTTAATTTGCTTAGAGGGCCAGACCGTGGGGTCAGTTCTTAAGCATTGTCCTCTTTGGGGCCAAGCCACGACTCCAGGGAAACCCTTTTCCTCCCCTGGCTCCCGAGGGTCTGGTCTCTCCGTCTGCCTGCTCATCCAGACCACTCTCTGTCAGTGTCGCAGGCCGGATGTGAGCCCCTGGGAGCCTGGAAGCTTCCAGCAGCAGGACAAAGCGTTCTGACCCGTGTCCCTCTTGCTTCGGGGAGGCAGGAAAGGCCCCCTGAGCTCGCCTCCCTCCTTCAAAGACTGTGGGCTGGGGCTGCCTCCCAGAGCTGGAGCGGAAGCAGGGTCCAGATTAGCTTCGGCTCGGGGGGGGGGGGGGGGGGGGGGGGGGGGGGGGGGGGGGGGGGGGGGGGGGGGGGGGGGGGGGGGGGGGGGGGGGGGGGGGGGCGGTGACAGCACCGGACAGTAAGAATAGCCTGGTCAGCTCGCCTGAAGCCAGCTCTGTGCTTCCTTTCCTTCCTCTCTGTCCTCCCCACCAGAGTCCCCCCACGGCCCCCAGGCTTTCAGGGCTGTCCCAGGCTTCTCCAGCCAAGAAAGCATCTCTTCCACATGATTTGACTGTCCCTATTTCGGGCTGCTTCTGACAGCATGGTCTTTCCGTGACAAGCCCTGGGGCCCCAGGGACCGGAGAAGGGCCACACCGTGGCCGTTCTGGTATCTTCTTATTTACCAGCTGCCTCATGCTCGGAGGCCCCAGTGGGCCCTGCTTTCCCCACCAGGGAGGGTGAAAGACGAGCCCTACAGGCCAGGACCTCACCTGACCCCACAGCGGCCCTGGAGGTTTAGGACCACTTAGCAGGGAAAAACGGAGTACTCTAACTTTAGGGAAAAGACAGTTCTCTTCCCTCCCCATTCGTGGACTCTGGAATTGGAAATAGAGTGCTAGCAGCATCAGTGGGGGAGGGGAGGGGCACAGATGACCTCTGATGACCCCCTGCCCTCTCTCTTCCTGGGGCCCAGACCCAACAGCTCCTACTGGTTTCTGGAAGCCAAGCAGGGAGAACAAAACGAATCTTTTCCTGTCCCCCTGCAGCTCCCAGTGCTCCCAGCTCGGTCAAGTTCAGTGAGCTGACCACAACCTCAGTGAACGTGTCCTGGGAGGCCCCGCAGTTCCCCAACGGTGTCCTGGAGGGTTACCGGCTGGTATATGAGCCCTGCACCCCAGTGGACGGTGAGTGGGGTCCCCCCAGCCCGACTCCCAAGGCCTTTCTCTTTTCGGGGTCACTGCACAGCCTTGGATAGGGTGAGCGTCTCCCGTGCTCTTAAAGGGAGACATAGGGGCCAGACGAGAGGAGCGTTTCCCCAGCAGCAAGCAGGGGCACAAAACCGAGCAGCACCCTCGTTCTCCCAAGTCCTGACCGCATGAGGAGGGAAGGAAGGGAGCCTGCAGGAGCTGCGGCATCCCATGGTGGCCAGGCTGCTGTCGTGCCCAGGAAGATCGGGGAGCCCCTGATGTGGCCCCTCCTGTGCCTGCCCCCCCAGAATTTAGGGGGTCAGCCGCTGGGTCTTTGCCTCTCGTGGGGTCAGGAACTCGTCTGAGAATCTGTTAAGAGCCTTGGAGCCTCTCCTGGAAAGTACAAGTCTGGGGGTGTCACTGCCCCCCTTTCCCCATGAACCTCCGTTCAAGAACCCCGATGTGCAAGTTGCCTTTCTCTCACCTGGAGCCCTGTTCGTCCGTCTGTCCTTAGAGCCCCCAGTGACCCCTGCCCCACCCCTTCCTCCAGGCCCCGGTGGGGACCCTTCCCTGCTGTCAGGCTCCTAGGCCAGGCCATGCTAACCCTGACCTTGGATGTCAGACCCTTGCCAGCTCTCTACCCCCACGCCGATGTGAGTGAGCCCAGAAAGCATGGCCATCTACTTAGAGGGGCTCCTGGCTGGCCGATCCAGTTCCAGAGCCCAGAGAGGACTCGGGGGTGTGGCTGGCTCACAGGTGGTGGCCTGATGGCCTGAGGTCACCAGCTGACTCTCACCTTTCCCTGACTACAGAGCCTGGCCAGAAGGAGGCCGGAGCCCTTGGAGAGCCCAAGGGGGCCGCAGTCCTGAGCTGGCCAAGGAAACAATGGCCTTCAGTCTTCAGGGTCACCTACCTGCCTGCCAGCAGCTAGCTCCTTCGGCAGAGCAGCCCTGTGTTCTGGGACACCGGCGGGGGTGGGGAGGGCGCGCCAGGAGACATGGTCAGGTGTAGGCCCTGGGGAAGGGGCCGTCTCCCCTCGGAGAGGAAGGAGAGGACGGAGGTCAGGGGGACAAGGTGCTGGCGACCAAACAGGCCCTCCTCACGGTGGCCTCCCCCTGGCCTAGCCAGGGGGCTCCCGGCCCCTTTCCTGTTGAGAAAACCATAGCCCAGACCCATGTAGGATTTGCTCAGAAATGTCAGGGAACGGGTACCCAGTGCCGCTGTTCTGGGCCCCTGCGGGTGACTTCCTCCCTTCAGAAGGGCCACTTGAGCTGCCAGCATCCCGTCATCGGATGCCTGTTTTTTCGTAAGATAGTCTGGCCATTTGCCAGGTCCTCTTTTATTTAACCTCCTAACATGCTGTCCTCAATGCTATCGATGTCCTCATTCAGCGGGACAACAAACCACAGCAAGGGCAAGGGACGGCCAGCGCTGGGCTGTGACCTGCGAAGCCCATCTCCCGGGGGTCACCACCATGCTCGGGGGGAACATGGAGAGCAGCCTGGGTCCCGACCCCTGGGGAGGCTGCCGAGCGGGAGCATTTGAGCCCAGGAAGCCCAGGGCACAAACTTTGACCCCCTAAAACCATCGCAGCCTCCCCCCGTGGTTGTCGTGATTTCGGGTGCATTGATGGAGGGCCCGCTGGGAGGGCCCTTGCTGGCAGACCCAAGGCTGTCCTCGGCTCTAGGGCCCGGCTGCAGGCGTCTCCCCTCCAACTCTGGACTCAGGTGATGTCTCTCCCGGAGCCCTTCCTGAAAGGGGCCCCTTGGGATTCCAGTTCTGTGGAATTCAGGGGGTAGAGTACACGTGGGGGGCAGTGGTTCAGTGAGACCGGTAGGGAGCCGTTTCCCACCAGACCCCGAAGGACACTGTGTACTCCACAGTCCCAACTCCTCCCAACTTCTCCAGCCGTGGAACCCTTTCTCCCAAGACCAGCCTGCAGGACTGCGTGTTGGGGGAGCACGGCTGTGTGGCCTGGCTCCAAGGCCCCCCACGGCCACCACCTGCCCCCGCAGTCCCCCACGTATATGGCGCTTCCTTCCCAGGTGTCAGCAAGATCGTGACAGTGGATGTGAAGGGTAACAGCCCTCTGTGGCTGAAGGTGAAGGACCTGGCCGAGGGGATGACCTACAGGTTCCGCATCAGAGCCAAGACCTTCGCCTACGGGCCGGAGATCGAGGCCAATGTCACCACCGGCCCGGGAGAAGGTAAGGGCGCACAGGGCAGACGGGGGCTGCTGCCCTCTGCACCCCGATGGCCCCCGAGTCAGAGGGGGTGCTCGGAGCTGTGCTAGATCCTGGAGGTGCAGAGATGGGGGGGACGGGGTCTAGTGGGGACAGAGCCACAGCCCAAGAGAGAGTACAAGGGCGGGGCCTGGAGGGCAGGGGAGGAAGGGAGGGCAGCCAGGCCACAGGCAGGGGGACCTGTCAGGCTGCATCCTCCCTAGACAGGTGACAGAGGGAAGAAGGCGCAGGGCACTCAGAGGCCAGGCTGTGCACTGGTCCTGAGTGGGGACAGGAGGGGGACGCCAGGGACCAGGACCCCAGAGTGGTTCTGTCTGAGTTTGTGACACTTCTTGAGGTCAGCCTTGGGCTGGGGGAATTGCTTTGGCACCTGCTGTGGTCGAAACTTGTTGTCCAAAGTCCTTGTCACCCAGGCAGTATGTCCCTTTCCTGAACACAGAAGCCACCGCCCAGCCTCTGCTCCCTCCTTCCCTGAGAAAGGACTCAGTCCATCTCGGACTTTCCCTGAAACCCCTCCTCCTCTTCCTCCTCCTCCCCTCTCTTTCCCCTCCTCCTGCTCACTGCCCTGTGGGCCCAAGCAGCTTAGCTGCTTAGCTGGGGGGGGCGGGGGGGGGGCGGCGGCGGAGAGGCTGCTGGTCCTCGCCTCTCACCTGTCAGCAGGTGTGTTCCTGCACACTGGGCTGGGCCGGCCACCCTGCAGTTTCTCCCCGCCCAGGGTTCTGCAGAGAACCCGCCAGCTCCTAGGCTCCTACGGAACAAAGCCTGCAGGGCCCCCGGAGGAAGCTTCCAGAAGAGTCCGTGCCCTCTGCCCTGCACCTGCCCCCTCCCTCCTGTGCCGCCTTTTCACCTGAGCCAACTTCCCTGGGAAACAAAAGCAGGAAGCAAGTGGGCAGGGACAAAGGGAGGCGGGGTGGTGGGGACAGAAGGCTGGAGGACAGGCTGTTCTAACCTGGGGCTTGAAGTATCCCAGGCCTGGCATGGGAAAGGGGGCGAACAGGAAGTTTGGAGGAGGCAGTGGGGGTCCCTCTGAAACAGCTGGGCTGCGCCCGGCGATTGTGGGCGAGCTAAGGATGTGCCATCAGACATCCTCTTCTCTCCAGGCCAGGCAGAGGCTGGGAGTGCTAGAAGCTTCTGGTCCAGGGGTTGATGACAGCTGTCAGCCTTGAGTTCTGTCCTATGCAGAATGAGAACTCGGGGTCCTGACAGCACCCTTCACACCCCACTTGAGCTGTGTCCCACACCCCTGACCCCTCAGCCGCCTTTGCCCTGAGCTGTAGGCAGGATGCACATTGGGGAAGGAAGGAAGGAAGATGAGGCTCTCCAAGGTCACGGGTCAGGACTGGACACGGGCCGGGCGGTGAGCAGCCCAGCTCTGGTCGTGAGTCCCTGGCCTGCTGTCCAGCTTGCCAGCTGCCCTGCGCCTGGAGGATCTTCAGTCCGGAGCTGGATTGCAGGCTCCTTGCCTGGAGGCATCCACAGCCGGCACTTGGTGCTCACTCGGGCCAGTGGTCACCCCTGCACCCACTCACCGACTTGGTCCCCCCTTCCCACAAGTGTGTAGGGAGCACCTACTCTGTGCCCAGCTCTTGGGGTGCAAGGCTCCGGGTCTAGTGACAGACAGACATGTAGACCACACACAGGGTCAGGGCTTGGGGGACAGTGAGAGCCCAGGGGACAGGCACCCCCAGAGAGGAGGGGCTTGGGACCCTCCATAGACGAAACTGGCTTACTCCTCTGACTTCGCAAGTCAGCTCCCCCCTGCTTCGGCTCCTGGGGCTAGTGTCCAGGTGGCCGACATGACGGGCTGCCACCCTGGTGTATCCGCCAGGACAGCCAGCAGCAGAGCCCACCCTTTCCTCCCGTGCTCTGAGCCTCCTCTCTGGCCCAGCGGGGGTGGGTGCGTTTCAGGCAGGAAGCAGGGAGGGCGCTGCCATCCTAGGCTGGGAGACAAGATGTCAGGGAGCCCTTCGGCCCCTCAAAAACCGGCCCCCCACTTATCCTAGGCCCATTCCACCATCATCACACCCACCTCTACCATCGCCCCAGGACACATCTCTTCAAGCCTTACAGTCCAAAAGGGCCTCACGGATGGGGAAACTGAGGCACTGGCAGGCAATGTGACTTGATCAGAGTCACCCATCTAGTGAGTTCAGGTCTCCTGACTCCATTCCAGGGACCTTTCTGGCATTTCCCTGTATACCTCTTCTGGCTTTGAATTTGGAACGAGGGGGTGTGCGTGACCCAGAGACCCAGTCCTCAGGCTTCGGCGCTTGCAGGGTTTCCAGAGACTCTGGCCAGGCTCGGAGGGTTTGGCTGTGCAGGCCCCCCCGCCGGAGCACGGGGAGCCGGGCTGGGGGAGGCCGCGCTGCCCCTTGCCCACCGTGTGCCATTTGCAGGTGCCCCCGGACCCCCTGGAGTGCCCATCATTGTGCGGTACAGCTCCGCCATCGCCATCCACTGGTCCAGTGGAGACCCAGGCAAGGGACCCATCACCCGCTACGTCATAGAGGCCAGGCCGTCAGGTACGCGCTGCCCCGGGCCAAGCACCTCCCTCTCAAGTGGGTTCCGGGTCTCATGTTCTCCTGCTGCTGGAGTCCCTCCACCCGGTGGCCTTATGGCCTCCTGAGAAGGCTCTGGTCCCACTGCAGGTGAAGCTAGAAGTGGCCCTGGGGCAAGTGGGAAATGGAGGGTTGCACCTTAGGTGGGGACTCCCCGGGGTCTCCTAGAGAATGGCACTTGGCACCGGGTGAGGACCAACTCAAACGGAAGATCATTCAAGATACTGGAGGAGCAAAGAGTGGGCCCCCCACCCCTGCCCCCGGTTAAACACTGAGTCTTTCGTGAGACCCCACTGACCAGCGTCCCATCGGGAGGCCGGCTGTCCCCCGGGGACGCTGGCTACCGCCTTGAGGTCCGCCTCCGCCACTCTGATGATCTCAGCAGTTCCGGCAACTGCATCAGGGGTGGTGAAGCCTGAAATCGAATCACAAGAACTTCCAGAGCCATCGGGGACTGATGAGTCGCTCCAGGGGGCTGCTGTCAGCGCTCCTGTGTCACCGTCGCCCTTCGCCGTCGCCCTTCGCCGCTTCTCCCGGCTCCCCTTCCTCGCAGGAGCCCTGGGCCAGCTCGCCCCGTTGCTAGGTTTCCCAGCTCATCAGAGGTGCCAGGGCTGGGGGAGAGCTGGAGGCTTGTTCTTGGTAATCCACGGCCCCGTGATCGGCCGGCAGAAGTGGAGAAGGGCCAACAGCACGAATAGCAAATAATAATCAGAATGGGAGGTAGTCAGGCATATCAGAGGCTAATACTTCTAACGAGAGCACCGAAGCATCCCGAAGGCAAGCTGAATACCGTGGGTCACTGAGCACTGATACCTCAACAGCCAAGAGACCAGGCTGCCGCTCCGGGAAGCAGCCACCCCGCCCCACCCATCGCCCTCATCTTGTGCTAATAATGGCTGTGGCAACTGCTGTTACATCTAGCAACTCCGATCCATGATCCGTTGTAGCTGGAAGGTGTATGCAGGGCTGGCTGTCCCCCCACCCCCGATGGTCCTTCCCCAGCTCCCGGTGCCGGCTGCTGAGTTGGCCAGGGAAGCACCGCGTGCTTCTCCCCACCGGCGCCCATGCCTCTGCTCTCCATCCAAGCTGGCCGGCCGGGATGCCAAGCTGTGGAATGTTGGTTCCGGACTCTGGGCCTGCTGATTTTCCAGTGTTCCCTGGGAGGCCCAGCATGGGACCTGGGGCTGTGCCTTGGTGCACACAGGGGGATTCAAGGCAGAACCCCCTGAAGGTCGAGTTGGGGAGCCGTGCCCCAGGGCTGTGACAGAGATTGAGGGCCGTGAGGGTGGAGGGCAAGGGGGAAGCCGGGCCTCTCCCTGTGGCTGCTGGAGACATCTCCCCTGCTCCGTGCCCCTGGGCTGTCCATCCTCCTCTCCGGGACGAAATTGCTCTTGACCCGTGTTCCCCGCATCATGGTTGGTTAGGATCGCCAAACAAGCCCACTTCCTACAAACTGGAAGCTGCCAGGCACTGCAGAGCAAGGAGCAAGGGGCTCATTCAAGGTCTCCAGCCCAGGGGCCCTGCCGTGCATACCAGCCGACTGCTGGGGCTGGAGGCCGGAGCCCCAGCATGACATTCCAGCAGCTTCGGGCCTGGCCCCGTTACCAGGGTCCCACCCTTTGTTTCTGTGCGGGGCAGAGCAAGGTTAGTCACACAGTAGGTCAGAGACCCCAGCTTCTGCCAGGCCACAGGGTCCCGGACGAGCCCGCCCAGCCAACACTGAATCTGCTGCGGACCTCAAAAGGCACCTTCCTGGGCACTCCGCGGTTCCTCCTCCTCCCCGCCATCGCCTGGGTGTGAGAGGTAAAGCCCTTAGAACCACAGCGCTTGGCGAGGAAGGAGTCACTGCTGTTGGGTCATCGCTAGCATCGCTGTCATCACTGTGACTGTCACCGAAAGCGAATGAGCCTTCAGGGGGCACAAGGGGAGAATGGATTTGCACCCCAAAACTCGGATCTCGGGGTCCGCAGCACTGAAATCGCAGCCCGTGATGCTCAGAGAAGGTCGGGGTAGAAGGTTTGCGTCCAGTCATCCCCCCGACACGGGGAGGACATCCGTGCTGGGCGCTGGGCCGCAGAGGCGAATGGGGCACGGTCCTGGCCCCGGAGCGACAGCACAGCCTAGCCGGGGACAGCCATGGGGTGCGTGAGGCAGCACCCAAAACAGAGAGAGACGTGAGAGAGAAAACGAGGCCAAGCTCAGGACCCCAACCCTTTGTGAGGACAACAGGACGCCCAGGGGGGCCCACGGCTGCCAGGGGGCGGGATCTGGATGGGCAGGGGCCAAAGGCGGCTTTGGAAGGTGCCGACACACTCTTGGTCCCCAGTGCAGAGGTGACAAGGGGGGTGATGGTGCTAGAGCTCCTGACGTGGGGGGAGTGGCTACAAGTGTGGGGAAGGAAACGGAATCCGTCAGCCCCCGGAAGCGTCTGGGCAGGCCAGGCCGGAGCCGGTGCGTAGCCCGTGGACCCGCAGGTGGCTCTTCCCCGAGGGAACCCAGGAACAGATGAGGAGAGACGGTGCCTGCCGAGGCCAAGGCCGAGGCTGAGGCAGGAGCTCATCCAGGGCCCCGAGGTGACCTCCCTGGAGCCCGCGCGGGATGGAGGACCTAGGAGCTCAGCCCACCGAGGTGCTTCTAAACTCTCTGGTCCCCTGGACCGTGTGAACAGGGTGGTTTGACCCTTTAGTTGCCAAATCAGCCCTTCCCCGGCACAGGAAGGGGGACTCACCGTCCTTCCGAGGGCCACGCCAGCCCCACTGGCCCCGCGTGGAGCCTTTGGCCGGGGCCCCCGCCCAGCCTCCCCATCCCGGGGCCTGGCAGGAGCTCGCACTTCTCTCGTGCGGGGCACCATGCCCGCTGCTCCTTTTGAATGAGGCCGAAATGAATTAGGTCCTGGGGTGGGGGGCGAGACCCAGAGAGCGGCGGACAAGGGGGCAGCAGGACTGAAAGGAAAGTCAGGAGCGCAAAGGATGGGGGTGGCTAGGGGCAGCGTGCATGGAGAGCAGATGGGGCACCCCTCTAGGCTTGTCTGGGCCCCTTCTCCTCAGATCTCTGCCGCTCAGCGAGGAGGCCGCCGAGGGTGGCCCCCGTCGGCCCTCACCCTCCCAGGTGAGCCCAGCCCTCCTGCGGCTACTTTAAAAAAGGGTCTTCTTTTTATCTGATGCCACTACTGTGTGTATTTTGAATAGGCAGGGGGATGAGAAAAAGAGGGGCCCAGTGAGGGAAAGGAGGGTGTACCCGTGTGCCACAATCGTAGGCGGCCTGGTGAAGTCACGCTGACCGGCACTTCCTAAGGATGTGAGAACAGGTGATCTGACTTCCGCACAGTCCCCAGAATGCTGAGCCGCCTGCGGCTGGTGGCATGGGGTTGGTTGGGACCGTATTTTCTACACACTACGTGTTTTTTTTTTTCTTTATATTTTACAAGCATTTTAGTAAAGGGAACAAAGAGTCAGAGACTGCAAAAAGGCATCTGTTGAAAAATACGTTCTAAAATTCAGTGTTGACGGGGCAGACCAGACAGGCCCTGCTCTCAGGGGCAACAGGTGGGATGGGAGGGGGCTCCCGGGGGCTCCCCGTCATGAGGCGTCTCCCTCTCCACCCTCTTGCAGACGAGGGGCTATGGGACATCCTCATTAAAGACATCCCCAAGGAGGTGACCTCCTACACGTTCAGCATGGACATCCTGAAGCCAGGCGTGAGCTACGACTTCCGGGTCATTGCCGTCAATGACTATGGCTTCGGTACCCCCAGCAGCCCCTCCCAGTCTGTGCCAGGTACTGCCGATGGGGGGGGACGGCACCCCGTTGAAGAGCCTCGTGCCAGAGGCTGGTGGTGGGCAAAGAAGACAGAGGCAGGCAGCAGAGCCCCAGATGCATTGGGGTGGGGACCAAAATGTATTGTCCTCTCAATTCTGCCAACAGTGACCTCTGGGCCAGGGCCTGGGTCAGCTTTGAGCTCCAGAAGAAGTTGGGGGATGTGCATCTTTGGGGTTCCTTTGCAAGGATCCCAGAAGCCCTGGGCAGGGGGCTTAGTGGGGCTTGTGGATGAGTCAGTGTGTCCAAGACGAGACCTTTTATGAGCTCATCACCCAAGAGATTCACCCAGGCCATAAACTACATGTTTCTATGGAAACCGCCCCAAAAAACAGAGTCAGCCATCTATGAAGCAGTATCCGGGGCTGGAGGGAATAGGGCTGCCATCCCTCCCCGTTTTCCTCTCACCCTTCCCATCCCGCATGTCTTAGAGGACTCGCAGAGGACTCTAATGCCAAAATCCGTGACCCCAAATCCAGTCACTAACCAACTTTTAATACCAACGCCCCTTCCCTCAAGGCAGAAACACAGCTCAAAATTGTAACCCACTGGGTGAGTCTCGGAAACCTGGCCACCTCCGTTCTCCACACACATTCTCCCTTGTCCCGATGGATAAAACCAGATCGTGGGAGACAGAAGAGCCAGCCCCTCATCAGGCAGCCCCCTGGATTAGTAGTGGTTATGTGCAAAAAGCATGAGGGCTTTGAAGGGAAGGGAGGTCTGGCTGGAGGAGGCATTCTGAAGACCCGCTCACGTCCACCCTCCTGATTGCCCTCACTCTCAGCTACTAGAGAAAGACAGAGTCCTGACCCTGGGGAGCAACTCTCCCAGGCCTGCCACAGGCCAGATGGGTACTTTTCCCATACAAATCTGGGGCCTGCCTGTCCAGGTAGCCCCTAGGCCATGGGTGGCAAGAGGGAGAGGAGAAAAAAAAAAAAAAAAGGCAAAATAGCATACACACCAGGACTTCTCCTTCCTGTGTCTTTGGCAGACATCACTAATCAATCCCCACGCTCTTTCCTGGTAAGTCCAGAGGCAGCCTCAGAGCTCAGAGCAGCCCTCCAGGCATCACCTTACCGGCACTTGAGATTCAGCTCTCCCGGCCATCCTTGTCTTGGGTTCTGCCTCACTGGGACAGCACAGACCTTGCCTGGGGTCTGCGGTAGGGTCCTGGCTGCAGCAGGAGGCGTGGAGGCGGGAGGCGGCCTAGCACCCCGGATCTGACGTCCCCGTTCATGTTCCAGCCCAGAAAGCCAACCCTTTCTACGAGGAGTGGTGGTTCTTGGTGGTCATCGCCCTCGTGGGCCTCATCTTCATCCTCCTCCTGGTCTTTGTGCTCATTATCCGAGGCCAGAGCAAGAAGTACGCCAAGAAGACAGACTCTGGTGAGCTGGGACCAAGCCCCGCCGGCCAGACAGGTCTGCCTCTGTTTTGGCAAGGTGGGGCCGGGGGTCCTCTCTCTCCTAGGAAGGCACCTGTCCCGCGAGGCAGAGCAGCCTGGGGCCCCTGTGTACAGCCTCCACCTCCCATTTGGTCTCACCTGTAGCGAGAGAGAGAATGAGCCACCTGGTCAGGTGGGGGAGGGGAGGCCAGCGGTCTACAGGGGTGACAAGGGTGACTGGATCCTGTCTCCCCCACCCAGGGAACAATACCAAGTCTGGTGCCCTCGGCCACGGGGAGATGATGAGCTTGGATGAAAGCAGTTTCCCTGCTCTGGAACTCAACAACCGGAGGCTGTCCGTCAAGAATTCCTTCTGCCGGAAGAACGGCCTGTATACCAGGTAGAGGGCTCTCTGCACGGGCCGGGGGTGGAGGCCGGAGGTTTGGGGGCCAGCAGGGCCCGGGGTGTGGAGGACTCTGGGGAAGGCCACAGAGCAGGCTGTGCCCACTTGGTCTCACTGTCCCAACTATGGCATTTGGGCTCAGGGGCCAGGGACAGTCAACGGGGCCCGGGGACAGTCAACAGGGCCCAAGCAACACAACCAGCCTGTGGGGGCCCCCAGGCCAGGGTGAGAGTGTGGAAGGGGAAGTCACAAGGAGGTGGGGACACAGGGCTTCTGACAAGGACAGCCAAGTGTAAAGAACTTGTACAATTTTGCGACCCAACCTACTGCCTTTTGGAGCCAGCTGCTTGGAGGAACAGGCCCGAGGCCAGGAGAGCTGCCGGCTCCAGCAGTGAGGCGGGCCCACAAACAACGTAGGCTAGGCAGACACACTCGAGTGAGGGGTGCCTGGAGTCCCCCCATCATAGCTTACACCTTACCTGCCTCCTCCGTGTTCTGGAAAGAAGGGGCACTCAGAGTATGGACACCCTCTCCCCTGGGCCCTTACACTCGCGTCTTACAGACCAGTGTTCTCCTGTTCACCCCATGAGCCTGTGCTCCCAGCATCGTCCTCAAAGGGCAGCACCTGGGAAGAGCCAGTCAGGAAATGTCCCGGCTGGCGGTACCCTCGGTTCCTGTTTCTTCCTGACTTCTCTCCGACCCTAGGTCCCCTCCCCTACCCCACTCCCCGGCGCGGGCTGGGCTGCCCATTTCCAAGGGCCGGGGCAGCTGCTAAGGCCCACCTGACCCTCCCCTGATGTGACCTGGCAGTTTTATGCTCCAGGGAGCTCAGGAGAGCTGTGGGGGGAGGCTGGTCTGCAGCCCGGGAGCGCCTGTCCTTTTGGCTTCAGCCCTATTGACATTCCCAGTTCATCGGAGGGGCAGGCGGGCCAGGCACAGCTCACAAAGCTTCTCTCTGTCTCGTCCTGGAGGGAAGAGGCGATGTGTGTGTTCATCAGGAGGACAGAGGGAGGGGCTACAGGCCCCGCTCTTATCCCCCGCCAAAGCCAGCTTTCCAAAGAAAGAGCCATTTGAGGCCGAGGTGGTGGGCCCAGCAGGTCCGCCGCAGCCCCGCCGGGCTGGCTCCGGGGCCCTGCCACATGGAACAAGGGGGCGTTTCACGGATGGCCCGGCCTCGCCTGCCTCTCACGCCCCCAGAGTACACACACCACGGCCCCCGCGTGTTCCCTACCCTGCTGTGTACACACAGAAATCCTCCTGGCGCCAAACCAGCCCCCGGGCTTCTGGAGTCTGACCCAGCCCTGGTGACACCACCAGCCCCCTACTCACCCTGCCCGTGGCCAAGATGGCCTGAGCCCGACACCCCCTCTCCCCTGTCTCAGCGTCACGTGTCTGACCGGCTCATCTACACGAGGCTGCTGCCGTTATTGGTCTTATTTTTAAGTAGTGAAGGATGCGGCTTTGTTATTTAGAATCATATCAGTGCGGATAGAGTCCGAGAGGTTGGAGGTGGCAGGGAGGCTGCTTGAGACATACTCCCAGGCCGTGGGATTGGTCCCAGGACAGCATTTCTGTAGGAAAGCACGGCCGGCCCCAGGTGGAGGCAGCCGGCGTTGAGGGCCATGGTTCCAGATCCCTTCCTAGAGCAGGCTGGGCAGACCTCGGGACGCCAGGCCCTCAGCAGGGCCTCCCTTGAGCCCGGTCCCCAGGAAGCACAAACAAGGCAGGGTCATGAAAGACCCCAGCCATCTGCTCGGCACCCCAGGAGCCTACCCAGCCCACTGCCCTCGCCCTCAGCTCAGGGGTTGTGGAAAGCACAGCCCTGCCTCCAGCCTCCGGGCACCCGTGGCAGGTGGAGGGCTCAGGTGCCCTGTCCTGCATGTTCGTGCAGGTGACACAGAGTCGGGTCTCTAACTCAGTGGGAAATGCACTTTCTCGAAGGCTGATTTTCAGAGATAGGGCAGGACTCCATTTCTGGTCTCTGAGCAGATCTGGAGGGAGGACGCAGTGGTTTCGTTTCTTCTCTTAAGCCTTTACCTTAATCATCTAAAGCTCCCTTGGTGAGTTCAAGAATGACCTGGCAGGTGAGGGGCGGGGGGTTGCCTGTGGCGCCAGCGCGAAGGCCTCACCTGGGATTCTGACCCGGGAGGTCTCCGGGCTCCAAAAGGCTTTGTAACATTCCTGGCAAGTGATGCCAGTGCCTGAGGCCTTAAGACCACGAGTGGAGGATCCAGTGGGAAGTGGGGTGCTACCGCTCCATTTCCCTGAAGCTGATTCAGGAGGTTGGTCCAATGGAGCCTCTCCCACCCCTGGGGGGCCCCCAGCCCACGGCCCAGGCCTATGGGGAACAGACAGAGAGGAGGAACATATGACAGAGACACCAAGGGTCAGTGCCCTCCCAGGCCCCGCTGTGGCCTCCCTGGCCAGGCCGGCCGCTGTGGGTAGGGCCGCCTCTCAGCGTCACCCCGACTCCCTCCAGGTCGCCGCCCCGGCCCAGCCCAGGCAGCCTCCACTACTCTGACGAGGACGTCACCAAGTACAATGACCTCATCCCTGCAGAGAGCAGCAGCCTGACCGAGAAACCCTCAGAAATCTCCGACTCTCAGGTGAGGGGCGGGAGGGCCACGTGCCTGCCCAGGAGCGGGGACCAGCCCCTTCCCAGACTGCGGGCCTGCGATGGCCCGTCACCTGGGCTTCTTTGCCTCCTGGCCTTTATGGAGCCCCAGAAAACTAGCCGGGAATCATCTGTGGACCCGCCGTCCCCTGCAAAGCTCTGCTCAGAGTTTGCTCCAGGGCTAATGGGGGCCTGTAACCTTGACCAGAGAAGAGTCCCCAAGAGCCCAGTCCTCTAGAGGGTCTGGCGTGTCCCCACGCGCTCTGGCCTGCAGAGGAGCTCGTGAGGATGAGGAGAAGGAGGCCTGTATTTCCAGGGCTGAGCTTAGCTCGTCCGGGTCCGAGCGAGCTCCCAAAACCGCGAGCCATAAGTTCTGGAGCCCCAAGGATGGATGAGCGAGGCCTTCAGCTTTGGAGGCTCAAGCCTGAGTTGGAATCCCGGCTCTGCTGCCTGTGGGCCAAGGCATCCTGGGTGGGGGCCCACGACCTCTTTGAGCCTGTTTCTCCATCTGTGGAGCAGGCAGGGACAGTAAGAGGCTGTATCATGGGGCAGTGGGATTGCTGAGACAAGGCCCAGAGAAGCTTAGCAAGCACACACAGCAGCTGTCCGGTGAACGTCAGCTTCCGTCTGAAGAAGGAGATGGTGCCTCGGGGAGACACAGAGCTCTGGAGAGGCTCCCATTAAGTGGGCCACACAGGGACACTGTCCCAGATGATGGCGAGAGGGGGTGAGTGCATTCCAGTGAAGCAAGGTCATGGCCTCCCACCCAGCCGTCTTGGCCTTGGCCAAGCCTGGTGGTTGCCTACCGCGTCCCATGCCCTAGACCCTTTCTGCCCAGTCCTGGGACAGGACAAGAGCAAAGGGCTGCCAGCAGGGAGCAAGGCTGTCAGCGGGTAGGAGGAGCCCCATCCCCAGGATCCAGTCATGGGCCCGGCGGACCCGGGGCCTCTAGTTCACTACTGTCCTGCTCGGCTCCAGGGCTTAGCAGAGCACACAAGGCTGGAGCTAACAACAGCCCACCTCAGACAGGGCTGGCAGGAACAGAGACGCCAACTTAGCCTGGCTAATGCACGAACTCACGTGACCCAGGTTATGGCTTCTTATTTTTAGTGTTTAACACTTTGCGGCCATATACGTCCTGGGACTTCCAAGGCTGTGTGCTCCACGGAAGCGGGATTGTTCTTTCTTTCTCCCCAAGGAGGGCAGTGAGCGTTTAGGTTCTAGGCACTCAAGGGAAAGTTCAAGTAAAGGGACTCCCTCTGCCCATGAGGCTATGACAGAGGGCTCCTTAACGCTGTGCTCCTGTCTATGGAGAACAAAGGCAGGGACCAGCGGAAGGGACACCCCGGGCTGCTCTGACTAGCCCCCTTCCACCTCCCACAGAGGGCTTTGGTCCTGCACACTCATTGGCTGAGCACTGGCCTTTCAGGGAGGGAGGTCCTGCCCGGGTGTCTCCAGATGGCCCGTGGCCATCTCCACGTAAGTCAGGATGCAGAGCTGGTCCCTGAGGCCAGGCCAGGACCCCCAGCCTTGAGGGAGTCAGGGAGAGAAGCATCCTCATCTAAAGACCATCTCACTTCAGTCACCCCCAAGAGGGGCAGAATCCCTGGAATTCCCCGATTTACCCCTAGTGTCTTTTGTTTGAAACAAGCCCATCACTTGAATGCAGTTTCCATAACAATCTGGAACCAGTCCCCTACAGGGAGCTCATGCCCTAGGGAGGGGAGGCCTCCTGGTTCCAGAAGCCAGTTGTCACAGCAGAACTCCCACATTCCCTTTCAGGGGGCGCAGTGGAGCCCAGCCCAGGCCCAGAGCCCCGCCTGGTTTGGGGTTTGATTTGGATTTATTTATCTCAAGCTAAGTTAGTTTATTTCAAGCTAAGTTCCATGAAGACAGAGACTTGTGACAGTCCTGAGGCCGGTCACCTCCCCAGTGTCCGTCTTGGCACGGGGTGTGTGGTTAAAGCACAGAAGGGTCAGTCATGAGAGAAGCTAGGCAAGCTAATCAAGAAAAAGCAGGTTAGCAGGAGAGACAGACAAAGGTTTACGGTTGTCAAGCCATCCTTTTTGACCTTTTGGACCAAGGTCAGAACACACACTTTCCAAGAGGCACGGCCCTTCAGAGTAATGCCGCTGGGCAGGGTCACCAGCCCTGGGGGCTGTGCTCACCATCCCACAGGCCTCACCACAATCACAGTGACCCTCAGAATGCCCTTAGTGCCCTGCCATTTGTACAGGTGGGGAACCGAGGCTCAGAGAGCTTCACTGAGTTGGCTCAAGCCCCAGAGCCAAGAAGTGTGGAGGCGGACCCTGCCCACGGGCCCTTCTGACCCAGAGCCCAGCTTGGCTCCTTGGCTCTCCCCTGTCCCAAAGCCGGTGGTGTCACCCTCACGGCAGACCTTTCTGGAAAGGCCTTCAGAACCAGCCAATGAGACACTCTCGAGAACAAGTAACTGTGGGTCTTCTTGAAAGAAAAACAAAAAACCAAACTCAAGCTCATCTTCAAAGGATAAAGACACACACCCAGAGCAAAGTGCTAGACGCATTAACGTTGTCCCCAAGAAAGCTGCCCCAGGAGCTTTGCCCAGCGGCTCCCTCAGGTGACCATCCAGCCCGGTCAGAGGGTGGCTCCAAGCAGGGAGACCCTCACGTGAAAAGTTGGGGCTGGTGTTGGGGCTGGGCTTGAGTCCTGGCCCCTCTCCCTCCTCGACTCCAGGTTGGGGAGGGGTCCTTCGCAGCTCTCCCCACTCAGCACTATGGCACCCTGTCCAAGCGACTGTTCTCGGGGCCATGACAGGGGATGGAGTCAGGCCCGTGCGGTGCCAGGCTCTTCACGGGGCTCTGGGGAAAGGCGGTCAGGATCCTTGGGGTCTGTTTGCTTTGGAATGGTTCTTGAAAACCAGGCCATCGGCTTTGGGCCACCACAGGTGGCCTGGGCTCCCGGACTGGCATTCTCAGAAGTGCATGGCTCAGGGGTCACTCAGCACTCATTCCTTGAGCAGGGACTCTAGGGACACGGAGACGACGGAGACATGACCCTGCCTCCAAGGAGTTTCTGGTGGGCTGGAGGGGACAGACTCCGAGACAGAGCAGCCGGTGTCCCTCAGATGCCCTTTTTGCAACATAAATAAGCAGAACCTAGTACTGCTCACTGGCCCCCATGAGAGGCTGTACGGAGAGCATCCGCCATGGCGACCAAAGCTGGGGCTCATGGCACATGCTCCACGGGCCCCTCGAGTGGGATGGCGTCTGCAGGAGCATACCCCCCAGGGTCAGCAGCCATGCAGGTGGGGTCCCCAGCCTTTCAGGGGCTCTGGAGAACGATGGCCTGACTTTGTGAAGTGCCCCTCCCCCCAGGCCCTTGGAGAGTCAGCTCTGCACAGGCTGCCTGGTTTCCAGTCCAAGTCAGACCACCCAAAACAGATTCTTCAAAATGGGTAGAAACCCGCCCAGCCCTTTTCCTGTGATAAATGGTAATAAACAAAGGTCCACGATGCTTATAAACAAACACACATGATAAGATGTGAGTGAGGCCATAAC
>PISX010028771.1:0-21065 GCA_004024625.1 Mellivora capensis | reverse complement strand
GTAACACTATTGCAATATTACTGAATGTATTTCCTATGCTATACTTCTCATCTCTGGGACTTATTATTTTATAAGTGGAAATTTGTACCCCTTAGTCCCCTTCATCTATTTCACCCATCCCCCCACCCACCTTCCCTTTGGGCAATCACCAGTTCCCTGTATTTAAGAATCTGTTTATTCATTTGTTTTGTTTTCTAGATTTCACATAAAAGTGAGATGGATTTTGTCTTTCTCTGACTTCTTTCACTTGTCATAATACCTTCTAGGTCCATTTACGTCATGGCAAATGGCAAGATTTCACTCTTTTTTATGGCTGAGTAATGTGATTCTTGGTGAAATTTTTTACTGAGCCCCTACTATGTGCCATATCCTTGGATTAAAAGGAATTCTAAACCATGCACATACAGGTGCACACACCCCTTCGAGTATTTTGTAATTGTGCTTTTCTGGAGAGTAGCTTTGCTGCTATTTGCCTGTTATTATAGCAGGAAAGAATCCAATATTTGCACACCAATTGATCCATGAATGTCAACAGAGAGCAGGCACCTTCTGTCCTCCTAAATTGTTAATCTTTGAACCCAGATGAAGGTTAGAAACTCTCCCTGAGTATTTAAAATTCCTTATGAATGCTTCTGTCAGACTGAAATTTTCAAACAAATATGTAATTGGGTGCATATGCTAAATGAGGCACTCAGCACCTCACTGTCTTAAAGTCTTTGTATTTGAAATCCCAGGAATGTTTCCCACCATTAAAAAGACACAACAAACCTGAGGGTTTTGAAGGGGCGGGGGTGGGGGGGGGTGAGGGGGGTGGGAAGTTGGGGGAGCCAGGTGGTGGGTATTATGGAGGGCACGCATTGCATGGAGCACTGGGTGTGGTGTAAAACTATGAATTCTGTTACGCTGAAAAGAAAAAAAAAGAAATCACTGTAAATACAGAATCTATATTATGAAAAAAAAAAAAGACACAACTAGAAATGTTGGGCTTTTGAAAACCTGGGGAAAAAACAGTGCAGAAAAGACAGAGCCCCCACAATTGGAGGAAAATTAAAGAAGTGAGATGAACAACAGCTAAAAATCTTTAAGAAAATTTTAAATCGGGGTGCCTGGGTGGCTCAGCGGGTTAAAGCTTCTGTCTTTGGCTCAGGTCATGATACCAGGATCCTGGGATCGAGCCCCATATCGGGCTCCCTGCTCAGCAGTGAGCCTGCTTCCCTCTCTCTCTATCTGCCTGCCTCTCTGCCTACTTGTGATCTCTGTCTGTCAAATAAATAAATAAAATCTTTAAAAAAAAGAAAATTTTAAATCTTCAAGATATTGTATAAAATCATTATGTTCTGAACCTCCCCAATGCTACAAATATTTAACTTTATGCATAAATCATGAATGTGTCATATATATGTATGTGTGTGTGTGCACATCTCTTTGTGTATTTTTCGCATAATATTTTTGGGACTATTTTGGGAATATCTGTAAATCTGGATTAGAACATTTTGCAATCCCATTCTTCCCACCTCAAAAGAAGAAAACTGTGTAACAAAATGAAAAGCACACTCCAGCTCATTTTTACAGTTGCAGGATCCTGACATTTTTCTGTAAATGAAGCATGTTTTCGGTGTGTTATCTTGGTGATCCCAGTTTTCCAAAGACATGAGCAACTCCTTGTAAATTTCCAAACAAAACAAACTCAGTAAGTGTGGTAGTTGCATTTCTGAGAAATTCAGCACATATTAAAACTGTGCAAAAATTACTTTGAGTGTCTATATAAAGTTGTCCATGCTCAGATAATTATAAAGTGCTTTTTTACCTGCATGAAAGTCCAATCAGACAGTAAAATATCGTGGGGGATATGTGTTATGGGATATGTGTTATGGGTTGAAGTGTGATTCACAAAACTTTACATTTTGAGGCCCCATCCCCAGTGCCTCAGAATGTGACCTTATTTGGGAATAGGTTCATTGCAGTTGTAATTAGTGAAGATGAGGTCGAACTGGTGTAGGGCGGGCCCATAACCCCATAAGCCTGTTGGTGGTACCCTGTTATGACCATCCTCCCCAGCTAATACAACACGGATCTGGGCGCAGTCTCAGAGGATAGCTTTTCATACTATTCCTTTTTACACCAAGCGAATGTAGTACCCATCCAACAGATTGCATTTTTATGCAGTTTTATGCCAAAGAGATAATGTTTTATGGGGAGTGAGGGGAAAGGGAGGGAGAAAGCCATCAGAACCCAATCCATACTGTTCCCCCCAGGGGAAAAAGCATCAGGCGTGCAGCCAGTACTGATACCTGATAAGCAGCCCCACAGTTCTGGAGAAGTCCTTCAGACCTTGCTCCATCATGGCCTGGACAACATGGCGGCAGCAGTGCAGAGAGAGATAACGGGGCCGGTGGCCAGCCGCAGCCACTAGCCAGTCATCCTCTAGGACGCAGCAGTCTGTGATCCAGACCTGCTTCCCTGGGAGTTAAAAATAATAATAATAAATAAAACCAAAGACCTTAAGGAGCTCCCCTCCAATAGCATCCTCAGGATAAGGCCCATTCCAGGTGTCCTCTCTTGTGCCATCAAGGTTACTAAGCTCCAGCACGTGCTAGACACTGTGGTGCACATGGAGATGTAACCACACAGACAGGTCCCTGTTCTCAGGCTGCTCAGCTGGGAAAGATAGACCTCCAAGGGAGGGTCATGTGTACAAGGTCACCAGCAACCCTGGCCAGTGCTCGAGTAAAGATGCTGGAAGATTGTATGAAGGGTAACGTTGGAGTTAGAGAAGCCTTCCCCGGGGAAGAGACATTTGTGCTGATGTGAGAATATGCATGGAAGGGAGAAGGGAAAGAGCTTGGCACAGGGAAGGGAAGAAAGGCTGGTGTGACCTGCATTTGCACAGTGGGGGTGTACGGTGACCCAAGATGAGGTGGCAAAGAGTCACACTGCATACAACCTTGTGGCCTAGCATGAGGGTCAGAACCCAGTGATTTTAAGCAAGGATCCATCTTGAGTTTTTAAAAAAAAGATCACTCTGGCCACCTCGTGGAGATGTGACAGATCATTGTTAACACTCCCCATTCTCTATAGGGCAAAATGATTTCCAACAACAATTATTGTTTCCTGGAGCTGTTCGGGTTTAGTGCAATGCCTTTAAATGTACTTTCTTAAGACATTATCTAAAATCAGCAAATCACTTCGAGTATGAGCAAAACGTGGACATATCAAATTTTTGCTGTTGAAAATTTTGAACATAGAAATTCTCTATGTGGTTACATGAAATAATGGAACCAAAGTAACTCTTTATCTTTATATTCCCTGTGCTATGATCGTGTAATTTGGACCAGCCATTTAAATGCTTGAATATGAAGCTCCAGAAGACACACAATCATGAACTTAATGTTCAAAAGATGTGGATTGATGAAGCCAAGTGAGTCAGGGGCCCGCTGTGTTACTGAGCACTCAAGGATCCATTTCCATGTAGAATACAATGTTTATCAAAGGGTAAGTATTGCAAATGGATTCATTTAAAGCTCATATATTAATTATTAGAATTCCAGAGCAACTGCAACAGTTGTATACAACTTAGGTTAAGATTTTCTTTTCCACGGGCATCGGGGTGGCTCAGTGGGTTAAGCCTCTGCCTTCGGCTCAGGTCATGATCCCAGGGTCCTGGGATCGAGCCCCGCATCAGGTTCCCTGCTTAGCAGGGAGCCTGCTTCCCTCTCTCTCTCTGCCTGCCTCTCTGCCTACTTGTGATCTCTCTCTCCATCAAATAAGTAAATAAATAATCTTAAAAAAAAAGGTTTTCTTTTCCAGCAATGAATACTTCATTGCTGAAACCATTTAGAATTGCCTTTGCATGGTGATAATAGGTTTAGTAGGTAACTTTTAGTAGGTTTTCTTACTGCTTTTAAACTCTTACAGTCAATGTAACTCCTTCCTAATGCATCTAGGGCACATCTCTGCCCTCTGCCCCCCAGCCCTCAGGACACCACTGATGTGGAGAATGCATTGAAGTAGAGCAAGACATCTGGAGAAGGCCAGTAGGAGGGAAGCCAATGGCAGAGAAAATGGAGGCTTGTTAGGGCTTTGTGACTGATTGGACATTCAGACGGGGAAAGGAATGAGGCCACACCCAGTGGTCTGCTGGGCACCCAGGGGGATGGACTCGTTGGTATGTAGATGGAGACTGATGCCACAAGAATGGCCTGGGAAGGGAGGGTTATGCAATAGTGCTGAACCTTGATGAGCTCTAACATGGAGAAGGGAGTATGTTGGCAAATATTATTTCCATTTTGCAATTGGAAAACGAAGGCACTGAGCAATTACATCACTTTTCCAAAAGCAAGTTAGGAGATACCAGGGTTCATTTTTGGCCTCATCTTACACACCCAACCACTTGATCAAACTGTGTTTTGAGAAAGAACCATCTCTGGGAGATGTTGAAAAGAAACACAAGGTTTATCACTCTGCCATTGCAGTGAGAAGTTGCCTACAGACGTTACCAGTGTCTGGCGCAGCTGGAACATAGGGCTAAAGAGGACATGGTATGAAGAGAACAACACAGACTTGCTTCTCTCTGAAAATAGGTTTGTTTTATGTGACATGTGGTTTCAGGAAGTCCAGGAAGGCTACCAAGGACGTAGAAGAAAACCCACAGAGCCTGGCATCACCAAAACCAAGAGGAGAGGACATTTCAGGGAGAAGGACCTCTTCTGATATCCCTGGCACCAAAGCCTGGGGTCTTCACATGTGGTAGAGACCCAATACTTGCAAGATGGCAGGAAATCAGATAGACCAGAAGTCGCACTAGGCTAAGGATCCATCCCCTGGATCTAGATCCAGCTCTAAGGAAACTAAATGTGCAGCTTTTTTATTATTTTTTTTTCAGTGTTCTAAAATTCATTGTTTATGCACCACACCCAGTGATCCATGCAATACGTGCCCTCCTTACTACCCACCACCAGGCTCACCCAACCCCCCACCCTCTTCCCTCCAAAACCCTCAGTTTGTTTCTCAGAGTTCACAGTCTCTCATGGATTGTCTCCCGCTCCAGTTTCCCCCAACTCAGTTCTCCTCTCCATCTCCCAACTTCCTCCGTGTTATTCCTTATGCTCCACAAGTGAAACCATATGATAATTGACTCTCTCTGCTTGACTCATTTCACTCAGCATAATCTCTCCCAGTCCTATCCATGTTGATACAAAAGTTGGGTATTCATCCTTTCTGATGGAGGCATAATACTCCATTGTAAATATATGGGCCATATCTTCCTTATCCATTCATCCGTTGAAGGGCAGCTTGGTTCTTTCCACAGTTTGGTGATTGTGGCCATTGCTAATATGATGGCCCTTCTTTTCACTACATCTATATCTCTGGGGTAAATACCCAGTAGTGCAATTTCAGGGTCATAAGGTAGCTCTATTTTTAATTTCTTAAGGAATCTCCACATTGTTTCCCAAAGTGGCTGCACCAACTTGCATTCCCACCACCAATGTAAAAGGGTTTCCCTTTCTCCACATCTTCTCCGACACTTGTTTACTGTCTTGTTGATTTTGGCCATTCTAACTGGTATAAGTTGTGGTTTTGATTTGAATCTCCCTGATGGCTAATGATGATGAACATTTTTTTCATGAGTCTGTTAGCCTAAATGTGCAGTCTTAATCAAATAATTTAACTCATGTCAGATTGGAACACTTCCAAAATAATTAACATTGCCTTCATTCATCAGATTGGATCACAAATTCCAAAAGCAGAGCTGGAAGGGACCTTACACACCATCTTCCTTCTTTGGGCCCTTCAATCTAAGGAAGCCCAGGCTAAGAAAGAGCCTCCCCTTCATAAAGGTCACCATTCCATCTTACAGGTCCATTGTCTTTCTTCATGTGTGGAATAAAATGAAGAAAGCCACTAGACTCTCCGAATACCTTTGTGCACATATACATACATACATACATACATACTGAAAATTTGAGGCCTAACTCAAAACCCTTACCTATTTTTTCCCATCAATCTCTCCAAACTCTTGTATGGTATTGATAGGGCCTGTTGTAACAAAGAGATAATTAAAATCTCGGGCACGGTTGATAAGACTAAATCTTGCTAACCACATAAACCCCTTCTTTGCAGTTAGTGACACTGCATTCGGAATAAAGTGAGCATACCACTGGAGAATTTGGATGACCAGTGTTTTCTACTCTGGTGCAATGAAATATTCTATGCTGCTTGATTCTGCCAAGAGAATACCTTCAGAAAATTGTCTTGCAGAGAGTAACATAAAATACATAGTCAAGTCTTGAATAACACAGGTATGAACTACACGGGTCCACTTACACACAGAATTTTTTAATAAATACAGTAAAGGACTAAATGTGTTTTCCTTATTTTTTAAATTTTTTTCTCTAGCTTACTTTATTGTAAGAATACTGTATATAAAACATATAGCATACACAACATGTGTTAATCGACTGTTTATGTTATCAGTAAGGATTTTGGTCAATAGTAAGCTACTAGGAATTTGGGGAAGTCAAGTTACACACAGATACTCTCCTGCACGAGGGGCCAGCCCTCTTCAACCCCACATAAGTTTTCAAGGGTCAACTGCAGTAGAAAATAGAAATAAGTTTGATCAATTACAACTCAACTGCTATGACTTTAGTGAAGACATAGGTTACCAGGTCTCCTCAATTGTCTCTTATTAGTACTTGTAAGAAATCTGCTGTCCTCTGCATATTCAAGGGAACCCACTATTTACTGTAAATGTTCCAAGGCACTACAAATCATTCCTGAGTTTAAGAAGACCATCTCTAATGTTATGGAAACCACAGAGAAGGTTTATGTCAATTTCATGTCACGAGGCAGTCTTTCATTTTGTTTCTCCATCACAGGGACCCTGAACTGCCTTCTGTACTTTCTCTGGAATGACAGTGGCCTTTCTTCTGCAACCTAGTAATTCAGCTACCCAGGACTCTCAGATTCTACCCCATGCCATAGAAGTCTCATACAGACCCATTGTAGGATGCTATTTAATGATATTTTATTTCCTTTGACTTTATCTTCTAGTCCTTAGCACCAGCAAGCCTTAAGGGAAATAAAAAGATAAAACTTCAAAAGCAACACATTAAAAAAAAAAAAAGACAGCACCTGCCAATATAGTGCATAGTCTGTGGCACATTCTCAGGCAGGTATGGCAGACCCAGGTGTGTCGCACATGGTCATGGAATACCATTTCACTGAGGCCAGGGCCTTGCCCTGACACCTGCTTAGTGCCCAGCAGTTGTCAAATAACCTTTCCACAGCTCCTTAGGAAGGCTGCATAGAATAGTGGAGAATGCATAGGATACAGAGCCAGGGTGCCTTGTTTAAAGTCCTGGATCTGCTATTTATTGCTGTATGACCTTTTAAGAGTTACTTAATCTCTCTGGGTTCCAGCAACTATGAACCCTGGATGGCTTTGTGGGTAAAGAGTAGGCAATACAACAGCTCACATCCTGGTCTACATTCGGCCACTTGCCAGCTCTCAGTCAATATGGCCTCAAATGCCTTATTATAAAACAAGGACAATATCTTCCCTGTTTATACAGTTTGCTGTTATAAGGAAAGGAGAGATGGGCTATAGAAAGCCCTGTGAACTACACAGTCTTCAAAGATTGAGGGAACACCCTCCTTGGGCCTCCTTATCTTTTCCATTTCCCTGTTAAGATCCCATTTAAAAGTTCAAGCCCTTCTAGAACCTTTTCTCCCCAGCACAGAAAGTACCATCCACAGTCTTATGTTCAGTAGTGTGATTCCAGATGGGTCAGGAACTCCAGAACATTGGGTCTCTGCTGCCTTACAGTCACAGCGAGAAAACTGACAGCTGGGCAGAAAGCTGATTCCCTCCCCCTTCCCTGCCCTCACTTCCTGGGTACACAGGATTGCCTTTGAAATACGAAAAAAATCAGGAACTTTCAAAGCACAATAAGTTGGAGCATGATTTCTATAAATTCTTGATCAAGGTTGGCTGACTTTCGTTCTACCCCATGGCAATTCCCTTGCCCACAATCTGATTTTTTTTTAAGCTTGCCTTTTCCTTTCTCCACACCAGCAGACACCTTTCCTACTGCTTATGTTTTAAAAAAAAGAATATTTATATCCACAGACTTTATTAAGTTTGTTCTACAAAGGTGAAATTACAAATACTATATTTTAGTTTCTCCACTATCTAAGGAAGTGATGGCAGAAGGTGTTTTTATCCCTGTTTTAGAATAAAAAAAAAAAGGCAAGAGTCAGAAAGGCTGGGTGATGTGCTCCAAGGCCACATAGATAGTATGTGGCCCCACACGCCAGCTTGCTGACTCAAGGTCAATATTCTCAACATTACACTTTGTGGGTTCCATAAGAAACACAAGAGGTACAGCCAAGAAGGAACATTCTAGCCATCTATAATAAACAGCCTGAATCCTGAAGTAAACCAGAAAGTTAAAAAAGGAAAAGGTCATTGACTCCAAGAATAACAGGCAGAATTTGGGGGTCATTCAGACTCCCAGAGTCATGTTCAGAGGGACAAAGACACACTTCAGGGACCTTAGGATTCCTGGATGCCTCTGTCTCTTCTCTCCACAGTGCCTGAATTCCATACATTTTCTTCCAGTGAAAAATGCAAACAAGTGCCTCCATTTTCTTTTTAGAACTAGGATGGTGTGGAGGTAGAAATACTTCAAAGTACCAATAAGAATATTCTGGAAGATGGGGTGCCTGGGTGGCTCAGTGGGTTAAAGCCTCTGCTTTCGGCTCAGGTCATGATCCCAGGGTCCTGGGATCGAGCCCAACATCGGGCTCTCTGCTTGGCAGGGAGCCTGCTTCCTCCTCTCTGCCTGCCTCTCTGCCTACTTGTGATCTCTCTCTGTCAAATAAATAAACAAAATCTTAAAAAAAAAAAAAGAATATTCTAGAAGAAAAAATGCATATAATTTTCTCTACTTTTTGCATTCACTCCAGCAATAGATAGACAGAGCCAGCTTGGTGCTTGGATTTGTCAGTCATCTTCCAGCAAGGTTTGCTTTCAGAAATTTCAGGGCAGCAGTTTGGTGCAGTGAAAAACACCCCAACTCTGTCGCCAGCAGACTTGAGCTTCCATCCCAGAATCTGCCACTTAATAGCTATGTGGCCCCCTGATGCATTTATCCTGCCTGGAAACATGGGAGTATCTGTTGGAAAGTTATAGCCGGTATCACAAACATTTTTTTTTTAAGATTTATTTATTTGACAGAGAGAGATCACAATTAGGCAGAGGCAGGTGGGGGGTGGGGGAAGCAGGCTCCCTGCTGAGCAGAGAGCCCAATGTGGGGCTCGATCCGGGGACCCTGAGATCATGACCTGAGCCGAAGGCAGAGGCTTAACCCACTGAGCTACCCAGGCGCCCCCCAGTATCACAAACTTATGACTCATGGGCTTTACAGTGTCCACAGACATAATTTCCTTGATTCCCAAAACTGTGAAATGTACTTTATAAATTCCTTTAGAGGAGGCCTGCCTTCTCCTGTTTGGCACACTCTGTTCTCCCCTCCGATCTTATACTGACCTGCATTAGGGTTTGTGTTCTGCGGCCAGGCCCATGGACCTCTTCTTCAGGAGTCCCATGAGGGTGTAAAATCTCCTAGCATAGAGCAAACACTGAGGCAATATTCTGAGTGCTCTGTGCAACCCGAGAAGTGGCATTCTGCAATTTGAGTTTCAACTTCCAGTCTCTGTTGCTGGCCCCTCCACTTCTCCCCTTTTCCCATGATTCCCTGGGCAGGGCATAGTCCTTGGGTCTCTCCCCTTTCTTAACCCCATCCAATCTCATGGCTTCAAATACGATCTACATACTGATGATTCCCAAATGTGTAGATTTTACCTAATGTGTTCCAGAACAGACACATCAGGAACCCAAGTCTCACTTATCTAACTGCATGCATGACTCTCTCCACTTGACTATTGAAAGGTGGGATAATCTTACATTTGTTTCTCTAGAACCTTTCTGGTTTGCATAGGACAGTCTTGGATTATGCCTGTGGTCCCAACAGCATCCCATCTGATCTAGCTTGTGTCCTGGATTTTCCATTTTTTTAATTAGATTTATTTCCTTTTTAAATAGATTTTATTCATTTATTTGAGGGAGAGAGAGCATGAGCAGGGGGAGTGATAGAGCAAGAGGAAGAAGCAGGCTTCCTGCTGAGCAAGGAGCTGGAAGCTAGACTCAATCCCAGGACCCTGAGGTCATGACCTGAGCTCAAGGTAGATGGTTAACTGAATGAGCCACCTAGGCACCCCAGGATTTTTCATTTTTAATGAAATATTATCATTATTATTTTAATTACAGTGAGCTGGGATGGGTTTGTGAGGTCTCCACTTTGTACTTCCAACTCCTGCCTTGATTAACATGTGGTTCCATTTAAAATAATCGATCTCTCTTTTCCTAACCATTTCAAGATGAAACCTAATCCTCCCTCTCAAACACAGCATTGAAGACACTTACTGCTTTAAAGAAAGTCTGGACAGAAGAGAAGGCTAACTCAAGGTGCCTGGGTGGTCCAGTCAGTTAAGCATCCAACTCTTGCCTTCAGCTCAGCTCATTGTCTCAGGGTTGTAAGATCAAGTTCCATATCCAGCTCTGTGCTGGGTGTGGAGCACCCGCCTTACCTCAATCGAGCAATCAATTAATCAGTCAATGAAGTAAAAGTTGGCTAACTCCTGGTATCAGGTGGTGAAAGGAAAAACATTGGAAGCTCCTACAGCAACCAACCACTTTGTGCACCAGCCAGTGTTGCTCTGGAGGCTTCTGTGGCCTACAAAATGAAGACACAGCTGCTAGTCAGTGAGGTCAGGGGTCAGCTCAGGAATTACAGGTCAGGTGGATATTTAAAAATACGCAGGAAATAGAGTGAGCACAGGCCTATGAGTAGTCTTAGTAGTTTAGTGAATTTGGTTACAGAGGTCTTGTCTTTTACATGGTATTAATCTTTAACTACCTATTTATTTTATTGTTCGAGAAGAGTTTTTGAGTTTTTATTATTTTTTTTGGATTTGTTTTTATTATTATTTTTAAATTTTTATTTTATTTTTTCAGTGTTCCAAGATTCATTATTCATATGATATTTTAAAATATTTATAAATACTTACAGATATTAAATGGGAATCATTATAAATTTTTACAAATATATCTAATATTTGTAAGTAATATTTGTAAGCTTTATATATACATATATAAATTACAAAACAGTGTGTGAATAGATGTTAAGATTTTTTGCAAGGCAAAAATATGCTTTCTCTCTTCGATGCATAACCTCAAGCAAATTTAGAAAAGTCTGAGCTTTTAAAAAGTGCTTTGTAAGTTAACCTTAATGTTCTGCACTTACATTGAACATTTTATAAGTAAGTCCTCTAAATTGTTGGTACCACTTGTTCTGCATCACTTGAAGATTTTTAGTAAAATGTTCAATGAATGGAGTATCAAAAATTTCAGTTTTTTAAAAAAAAATTTCAGTTTTTGCAATTTGCTTTTAAAAGTTTCATTGATAATAACTAATGCTTAAAGGCAGAATTTTCCTGAACTATATTCTATAAAAACAAGGAAGGGAGGAATTGAAAAAATTTAGTAGTCAGAATTCACATGGGAAATAATATTTAGCTTTGAAATTCCCTAACTGTGGGGGCACCTGGGTGGCTCAATGGGTTGAAATTCCCTAACTGTGCTTTTGGATATCCTGATGTATAGCAATCCTCTTTTGATGGAGCTCCTATTTTTAATTGGATAATTTTATATTCTACATTGAAATGAAATAGATTGAGAAAATACACAAATTTTTACCATTTATATTTGGAAAAACATTGAAAATAATTATAAACAAATTATTTGATAATTTTCTTATAAAATATGTGTTGAATAAACCCAAAACTTATGAAAATATTATAGCTGCTATATTTAAAATTTCAATACAGAAAAATCAGAATTCAAACTTTTTTTCACTCTAGAGGATTTACCATGAGTTCACTAGGTATCCAGACATCTATAAAGATGTCTGGATACCTAGTGATTTAAAGATTTAAAATATGATGGCCTACAGATGAAAATCAATAGAAAGTATCAGTAATTTTAAAATTTTTATCATAGAATGCAACCACTTTCTCAAGCAAAAACTAAGAAAGTTTGTTGCCAGAAGATTTGCCTTGACAGATATGTTAAAAGAAGTTATTTAGAGAGAAGGAAAGTTATATAGATCAGAAATTCAGATCTGCATAAAGAAAAGAAGACCATCAGAGAAAGAATAAGTGAAGGTAAAGTAAAACTTCTCTTTTTCTAATTTTTAATTGTTCTAACTATTATAGTTTGTTCAAAACATTAAGAGCAACAATGTGCTTGATAATGTAGGCATACATATATGAAATGAATGGCAGCAATGATAAATGGGACAGGAAGGAAGAATTAGAATTACTTTGTTATAATGTACTGTAATGTACTCACACTACATGTGAAGCAGTACAGTGTGAGTTGAACGTGAACTTGGACTAGTTGTAAGTGTATATTGCGAACCCTAGAGCAATCACAAAATAAAGTTAGGGAAAAAAGTATAACTTATATGCTAAGAAAGGAGAAAAATGAAATCATATAAAACACTCAACAAAACCCACAAAAGGAAGAAAAGAGAGAAGACAAAAATAGGAACAAAGAACTAAGACAACAAATAGAAAACAGTAAAGAATGTGGCAAATATTAATCCAACTATGTCACTTTCAACAGTGCAACTGTACCAGTTAAAAGACAGAGATTGTCATAATGCATCAAAATACAAGACCCAACTACAAGCTGTCTACAAGAAATCCACTCTAAGTATAAAGACACATATAGATAAAAAGTAAATGAATGGAGATATGCTATGATAACACTAATTAAAAGAAAGCAGGAGTAGTTATACTAATTTCAGACAGACTTTAGGGAAAGGAGCATTATCAGGGATAAAGATGGTAATTACATAATTATGAAAGGGTCAATTCTCCAAGAATACCTAATAATCCTTAACACATCTGTTCCTAACAAAGAGCACCAAGCTTATGAGGCAAAAACTGATAGAATTGCAAGGAGAAATAGATGAGTCCACTATTCTAACTGGAGACTTCAACAGCCCTCTCTCAGAACTGGACAGATCCAGCAGCCAGAAAATCACTACAGACACAGTTGAACTCAACACCACTGCCAATCAACTGTACACAATGGACATCCATAGACTATGTCACCCAACAACAGCAGAATACACATTCTTCTCAAGCTCATGTGGAATATGAGCCAATACAGACCACACTCTGGGCCATAAAATATATCTTAACAAATAAATTTAAAAGAACAGAAATCATACAATGTCTGTTCTCATACCATAGGGAAACTCAACTAGAAATTAAAAACAGAAAAGTAGTTGGAAAATCCCCAAATGCTTGGAAATTTAAAAATATACTTCCGAGTAATACACTCAGAATATCCAATATGATATTAAAGGAGAACAAGGGTGGATGACTGATACTACCCAACTTCAAATCTCACTGTAAATCTACAGTAATTAAGATATTATTTTATTGTTGGAAGAATAAACAAATAGATCATTGGAACAAAATGGAGAGCCCAGCAATATACCTCCATAAATAGAGTCAACTGATCTTTTTTTAAAAAGGACAAAAGGTAACACAAAGAAGCAAAGACAGTTTGTTCACGAAATGATGCTAGGACAATTGGACAGCCACATAAAAACAAAAATGAATGTTGATATAGACTTTACAACATTCACAAAAATTAACACAGAATGCATCATAAACTGAAATGTAACAGGCCAAAGTATAAAGCTTCTAGAAGATAACATAGGAGAAAACCTAGATGACCTGGAGTGTGGTTTTGCCTTTATAGATACAACACCCAAGATAGGATCCATGAAATGCATAACTGAGAAGTTGTATTTCATCAAATTTAAAATTTCTGCTCTGCAAAAGACCTATCAAAAGAATAAGAAGACAAGCCACAGACTGGGAGAAAATATTTGCAAACAATATATCTGATAGAGGTCTGTTATCCAAAACATACAAAGAATTCTTAAAACTCAACAACAAGAGAACAAACATCAGCATTAAAAAAATGGGTCAAAGACCTTCACTGGCACCTCACACCCAAGAGGATATACAGGTAATAAGCATATGGAAAAAATGCTCTACACCATAAGTCATCAGGGAAATGAAAATTAAAACTACAATGAGATACCATTGCACACCTGTCTGAATGGCCAAAATATGGAGCACTGACAACACCAAAGGCGGACCAGGGTTTGGAACAACAGAGACTCTCACTCGCTGCTGGTGGGAATGTACAATCACTTGGGAAGACAGCTTGGCATTTTCTTAAAAAAGTAAATATGCTCTTACCATCCAATCCAGCAGTTGAGTTCCTTGGTATCTACCCAAAGGAGTTAAAAACTTATGCCCATACGAAAGCCTGCACAGAGATATTTACAGCACTTCACCTCTGTTCATAATAGCCCAAACTCAGAAGCAAATAAAATGTCCAGGAGATGAATGGACCAACTGTAGTACATCCAGACAATGGGATATTACTGAGCATTAAACATTAAACATTAATGAGCTATCCAGCTCATTAGGTGCATATTACTAAGTCACAGAAGCCAATCTGAAAAGACTACTCACTTGGATCATTAACTCCTCCTTCATCTGCCCCAAGCTATTCTCAAGCCTGAGTTAAATATTTTTTTTAAAGTAGTAGAATTTGAATATTACCATTTTGCAATACCTAAGGGATTAATAAACATAAGCATTGAATATCAACAGGTGCTAACACCACACCAAAAAGGCAACATCTAGACATTTTACTTCCTGATGGAAGAACACAATGCCATTTGAAAGTTATCTGACAGGGGTGCCTGGGTGGCTCGGTGGGTTAAAGCCTCTGCCTTCAGCTCGGGTCGTGATCTCAGGGTCCTGGGATCCAGCCCCGCATCGGGCTCTCTGCTTAGTGGGGAGCCTGCTTCTGCCTCCACCCCCACTGCCTGCCTCTCTGCCTACCTGTGATCTCTGTCAAATAAATAAATAAAAATCTTTAAAAAAAAATAAGTATAATAGAAGGCATCTGACAAAAATAAAACCTGAATCTGGGTAGACCTCTAAGCCTAATTAATAATGTATAGGAAGTACTGGGGCAGAGAGGCATGTTGGAAAGCTCCAAAAGATACCAACAGCAAATCCAGAATGTGGAGGTCTCCACAACATCAGCAACAGCAATCTGGATTTTTCCACAAATAAACTAAAGAGTTTAAAAAAGCAAACTAAGGGGAGAGGGGAGAACTTACAGATTATAAACAGACTAAAAGATGCATCAACCAGTTGAACGTGTGTCCCTCCGACACATTTGAATCCTGCTTTTTCCTAAAAAAAGACTAAAATATGACATTTATGGGAGAAAGAGAAGGATAAATATTGGTTGGGTATGTGATGATATTAGCATGTTATTTGTGTGGGGCGTGATGGTATTGCAACTGTGTTTTTTAACTGTCTGCTCAATGGACTCCAGTGCCTTCTCCTCTTCCTCAGGATTAAGAGCTACAGTTCTTACAATAGCTGTGTGGTAAAACCTATACAGACTGGCTCTTTTCCCTGTCGCTTTATCTCTTATTACTCTTCCCCTTAGCTAGTAGGTAATTAGGAGCGAGAGAGGGTTCCTGTGGGTGGTGGAAGCCAGAGTACTAGACAGTATTAACCACAACAAACTAGAAGTCATCTAAAACTGAATAGTCCTAGTATCCTAACATGTCGAAGCTACTCTTCAACTTCCAATACAGAAGCATTTATAAACCCTTTCCCTAAAATAAAATCATAATTTAGATTTAAGTTGTATTTGAAATAAAGAGTAAATAGGACATCAAGAGGAAGACATGCCTGAGTATATTAAAGGAAGGATAAATTGCAGAAGCTCGGTATTATAAACAAACTAAGGCTCGTCCCTGGCAGATGCCCAGTCATTGCTCCCCCTCCCCGCAGTGACACACCATCTCCCTCCCCTCTCCCACAATAAAGTGCACAGCCCTTGATTAAACCAAGGGTGAACAACACATGACAGCTCTAGGCACAGGTCAGGTCGGTGCAGCCCTCCCCTCCCAAGTCAGCGCTAGGAAGACCGCATATTCCTCCACTCCAGCCCGAAAGCTGCCTGTTGAACTCTCGGAACAGTTCAACATAATTGTGAAACGAAGCAACCTGGCCCTTGTCCACAGAGCAAATACAAGTGTGACCGCGCCTCCCCTGAGGTGGCCAGGCACAGACACCACTGGCGAGGGCAGCCTGCGTGACCTGGTAGGAACTCTTAATTACACTTGACACACACGGTTGCAAATAGGGACGGGAAGTCACAAGGAAAGCACTGTTGCACCCGTAAGCCTTCCCTAAACAACCAACCAGAAAGACAAGTCCAGGAACTGGCTGTGGACGCCCATTGACGCAAAACCCGGGAGCCACGGTGTAAAGTAACAGGCAACCCTGTGGCCATGTTAGCAGTAAGACGCTGTGGGGAGTGTGGTGTGGCCATCCGCACAATGCATGTGTGTGTGGGTGTGTATGCACAGTGAGTCTTCTCAAATCCCACAGCTCTTGTTCGGGATCCTTCTTTAGTGGTGTTATGTTTCCAGGTAGGTTTTCATGGGCCTGAGGTCACAAACAAATGGCAGCTCCTCCTTTCCCCTGCCTTACCCCACCCCCACTCCAGCCAGATCACCTGATGGATGAAGGATTCCTCTAGTTACTGCAAAGCAAGCTCTGCTCCCAGCTGAGCTCCGAGTCCGGAAGTCATCAGTTCCCTGATGCCATTCACCTTGGGCTCCAGTGTCGGAAACTCAAAACCACGTCAGATCTCAGCACAACTACACAGAGAGAGCAGGTTCTCTTCACCTCTTCCTGCAATTGAGGTTGAGGTCCAAGATCCCAGAATCCAAAGAAGAGAAGCTCCCTGCCAAGTACACAAGTTCAAGAGCAACAGGACCTGGAGCCAGACTCCTTGGGTTCAAGTTTTGCCACTTCCCAGCTCTGTGGCCTAGGGAAGTTCATCCCCATGCTTCTGTTTCCTAATCAGCAAATGGGGGTCAAAGTAGCAGGTTCTTCAGAAGGTCCTAAAAAAGGATTTAATTAGTTAATATAGTTGAGGGCCTTAGAACAGTGCCAGGCACAAAAGTGAGACTTATTTAGGATTCCCTAAATAAGAGGTAAATAAGTAAGGAGTAAGCAGAAAATACCTTGGGAAAAAATTCGTGTGATGGGAATAGCACTGGAATTGGCCTTGGGGATGGTGGCTGGCATCTCCTTGCTCTACCACAAACTAGTAAATATCTTAGGTAAATCACTTAGAGTCTTTAGAGCTTATTTTCTGGCAATACTAGTCTCTTCCCGGGATTGCTGTGGAAGCCTAGGAGATGTTCAAAACAGTAACATTTTGTAAATACATAATCTACAAATGCCAGGGATATGCCTCTTGCATTTTCTTTCTCTTGCAACAGCTCTATTGACACAGAATTCACATACCATACAACTCACCCATTTAAAGTGTGCAGTTCAAAGACTTTTTGTATTTTCACAGTTTTGCAACCATCACTATAATCAACTGTAGAACATTTTTAACATCCCCACAAGAAATTCCATCTGCTTTAGCAGTCACCCCCCATTACTCACTCTCCCTCCCCCAGAGCTAGGTAACTGCTAATCTACTTTCTGTCTATATAAATTTGCCTACTATGGACATTTCATAGAAATCAAATAATATAATGTATGGTGTTTTGTGTTAGGGTTCTTGGACTTGACATAATGTTTTCAAGTTTCATCCAAGTGATATTAGTACTTTATTCCTTTATATGGATGAATAATACTCTATTATATAGATATATCACATTTTATTATCCTCAGTTGATGACCATTTGGGTTGTTTCTACTTTTTGGCTATTATGACGAATGTTGCTCTGAACATTCATTTATGGATTTTTGTGTGGACCTATATTTTCAGTTCTCCTGGGCATGTATCTAGAAGTGAAATTGCTGGGTTATATGGCTAATTTGATACTTAACTTTTTGAGGAACAGCTAAATGTTTTCCAAAGAGCCTGCTCCAGCAGTCCTACCAGTTTCTGTACATCCCTGTCAATACTTGTTATTATGTCTTTTTTTTTATAGCCATCTTAGTAAGTATGATGAAATGGTATCTCATCATGGCTTTGACTTGCATTTCCCTGATGGCCAATGGTGTTGAGCATTTTTTAATGTGCTTCTTGGCCATTTGTGTTTCTTCTTTGGAGAAATGTCTATTTAGATCCTTTGCTCATTTTTAACTGGGTTATGTGTCTTCCTATTATTGAACGGTTGGAGTTCTTTATATATTCTAGACACAAATCTCTTACTCCAATATTCCTTATTCCCACCACTTCCTTTATACCATTATTGGCAAACATATTACGTTTCTGTATGTGATAGATCCACAGTACAATTAAATACATATCACTTTGTATGGTTGCTTTTTAAATCCATTAATACAAGAAAGAAGAAATGTGCATTCTTCTGTTTTTTTATAATAACATAATAACCTTTACCAGTGTTCTTTGTTTTTGTCTGTATGGGTTTAAATTACTATCTAAATGGTTTGAAGAACTTCCTTTAGTATTTCTTGTAGGGTGGGTTGGCTGGCAACAAATTCTTTATCTTTGTTTACCTGGGAATGTCTGCATATCATTTTCATTTTTGAAAGATGGTTTCACTAAATATAAGATTCTTGGTTGACAGGTTTTCTTGTTTGTGTGTTTACTTTTCAAATTTTGACTAAGACATCCAACTGCCTTCTGGCCTCCATTGTTTCTGGTGAAAAGTTTCAGGTGCGACGTTACTCTTATTGCAATTTCTTCGTATGTCATTTGTCATTTTTCTCTTGCCACTTTCAAGATTTTCTCTTTATCTTTGGCTTTCAGTATTTTTACTACAACATGTCCTCATGTGGATCACTTTGCATTTATCTTCGTAGAGTTTGTTGAGCTTCTTGATGTACACTGTTTTCTCATCAGTCTTCTTTCTCTCTTCTCCACCGGGGACTTGACTTTCATTATGTGTGTGGTGGTGTGTTTACTGGTTTTCTTCATTCTCTGCTTTTTCTCTCTGTTGGTTTCATGATTTCTGTCTTCAAGCTTGTTAATTTGTTCTTTTGTCACTTCAGATATACTACTGAACCCCTGTAGTGACAATTTCCAGGAACTTTAAATTTTTTTAAAAATAATCTTCAAAAGGTGTGGTTGTTTCATTGGGGAGTAAGTCTTCAGAGCTCCTCATGCTGTCATTGCGGACGTGGAAGTCCCTCCTGTGGTCTTTATTGTCTACCTCCTCAAAGACATTAAATTTGAAAACGTTTTTCTCTCCATTAGCCCACTTTACTGTTACAAAACACCATATCAGGGTGCCTGGGTGGCTCAGTCAGTTAGGCATCTTGATTTCAGCTCAGGTCCTGATCTCAGGGTTGTGGGATCGAGCCCCTCATTGGGTTCCACACTCAGCATGGAGTCTGCTTGGGATTCTCTCTCTCTCCCTCTGCCCTTCCCCTATACACTCTCTCTCTTTATCTCTCTCTTTAAAATAAATAAATAAATCTTAAAAAAAATCTTACACTGAGGTACCACTCAAGCCCTTGTTAGTTGACAAGTCTTGTAAGCAGTTCTTGCCTCATCCTTCTGTACCATTATTCACTCCCTCCTGGAGATTTTCTTCTCCCCTGGTTTCACTATTCACATTACCCCAAACCATAAAATGGCTAGATTTCCTGAAACACGTCCTTTCCTTCTATCTACTTTTAAATGCTGGTGTAACTGGTGGAGGGTGTTTACACTGTCTCTCTTCCCTTAGTACCTGGATGCCCTGGCAGCCTCATCCACACTGATGGCTTATACTCTCACTCATGTCTTCTAACCACCAGTTCATGTCTCCAGCTAAAACTTTTCCTTGAGCCCCAGCACCCAATTGCTTACTGGACATTTCTGTTGTGACCCACAGACACCTCAAATTTAATAAACACAGCTAAGATTGGACTCCCCCTTTTCTCCAAAGCTTATTTCTCTTTTCTTTTATATTTCATATTCTGCTTAATTATATCCAACTGTCTAATCACCTAAACCAGGAAGCTGGGAGCTTTCCTCAGGTCCTCCTCTCTTCTCACATTCTACAGTCCTGAGAGCTGGGGGCTTTTTCCACAAAGTCTCTGCCTTAACTCAAGCTTTCATTGTTTGCCAGCCAGCCTAGCATAACCTTCCATTCTTCCCCACTGCCAGTCCATTCTCTACATGGCAACCAAGGTGATCTTCCTAAATCACAAATCTGATTATGTGATTCCTTGCCAAAACATTTTTATTACCATTGCTATTGTCTACAATCATGTTCCCTAATTGCAGTGATCTAAGTACAGCCTTCACAATTTTTTGCCATAACTATTATCATTGTCATCATACATTTATTTGCATGGCATATTTATCATTATTTGTTTACCTAGATTTATTTCATAGGAAATTTGATCTTTATATTAGAAAAATCAGTATCATTGGTCATTAAGGAAGAGAATTAGAAAAATAAATCCATAGCTATTAAAACAAAAAATACTTGTCTAAGTAGCCTTTAAACCTTCTTGCTTCATAGCATTAATACACTTACCACTGAGAAACCCAGTCTTAGAGCAAAATCATTGTCACCATACAGAAAGCAAAGACTTTCAAACCTCAGATAAGGGTAAAGCAGAAGATGGCTTATTCCAAGGGATGAATATTATTGTGTTTTTTGTTTCTTCAGTATCTACAGTGCCAACACAGTCCAATGAGAAGGGTAACCATTAGATAAGTTGCATCAAAGCAAGGATCATGTCTTTTTCATTTACCACCTGTCATTCATAGCCCATCAAACACTAGAGTACCTAGAGTGTGGGAGGTGCTTACTGAATATTTCCTGAATAAATATACCTTAAAAAACCTACTGTAATTGCAAAGAAATTTCTCTGACAAGTTCATA
>PISX010028770.1:0-21074 GCA_004024625.1 Mellivora capensis | reverse complement strand
TGGTACCAAGCAGGGGCCAGCAAACATTTGTTGAATGCAAGGAAGCAGCTACACAGAGCCACAGGCGAAATTAGGAGGGAGCTTGAGGAACATCTTTCCAACTCAGACCAAATCAACAAAGCAAGGTGTAGCCCTTCCCGGATAAGCTACCGTGAAGACCCTGGAAACATCAAGGAAGTGCCTGGTTGCAATGGAGGGTCGGGCAAAAGAAGATGGGGCTTAGTTCTAGTGATTTCCTATTTCTAAGCCTCAGTTTTTCCATCTGTTAATAGGGAGCATTCTTACCTCTGCATTCTTAATATAGCCATCCTTCCAAAGAAAAAAACACCTCTGCCTAAGGAATCCCTCCATTGCAAGCAATAGTATAAGCAGTAAATGCGGCTGGTTTATTCATTCACCAAGTACTCATGGCTTGGCCCAAGGATAAAGATTAAGATAAAATAAAACCAGCCCTTGTTTTCAGGAATCTCAAGAGAAAACTAGACTGCAAAGATGGCGAAGAGAGGTTTGGGCTCAGACCCTGGGGCTGTGGGAGATCCTTAGTCATTTTTTCTGGATTTCCGGATGAAAGTAAACAAGTCAGAGAGTCTCATTTTACTTCTGCCCCACCCCTATACAACACTTAGATTTGAAATGGCAACCGAGGGGGTGTATCAAAGAAATGCCACAATCTATAAAAATTAAATTAAGTTACACTGTTGCCCACCTGAAATCCGATTAAATGGTAGAGAGCCCATAAAATTCACTCCAACCCCACTGCACAGAGGTACTGACTGTCCCACTCTTTGCCTGCTGCCCACCAAGTATTATCAACATGCAGACACAAAGCTTTAAGCACATGTGTTTACTGAACTACTGACTCAACCATTTTTTTTAAATGGCAGCCAAATGCTAGTCCTGGGGGAATTTCTCTCCTTCAATACACACAGACAGCTTATGGAAGCAGTAAACTGTAAAGCCATAGTGACTTTATTGTTGGAAACCAGATAAGGAGCATGCACTTATACACTGCAATGTGGTTAGCTCTGGGTGCAGCCTTCTAGTCCCAGGTCTACATGCTACAGTAATTCCTTCTCAGGCAACCCTTGGTAGAAATTCTGCCAAGTTCTGTTTCCATTCTTCTAGTTCAATACGAATCTCTGAATTTAAGGTGCTTTTTGTTAGGTATCAGGGAATTTTTAATAATAGCAATTAACAATGTCATGAGAAAGATGCTAGCTATAGCCAATATTTAAAGGTATCGCAGCTAATTTATTCTTTCAAAACACAAGTCTGAAAACTGCTTTTCTTGGCTGTCAACTCTGGTCAAGGAAAGAATTTTGTCCTCAACAATCTGTCTATCCTCACTAGCACTTCATCTGATATAACAGTGGCCAAGTACCGAGTTCAAAAGTGGCAAATATTAAAATACTGCCACACATTAAGTAGAAACATGTACACCAATTTTTACTATGCGTATTAATAAATATTCTTTATTTTAAATTTTGCACATTGCGCTTTAACATTACATCCAAACATTTCGCAAGTGGATGTCTACTTTGTAAAACCATATATTCAGCTCATTGTCATTTCTGTACAGAAGTATAAGTACAACATTACTTTTTGCCACTAAGTTGCTTTAGTAAGTCTCACAGGAAGAGAAACATTTAATGAAGAGAGATGGCTTAAATCATATGGCAGGCCTGCGCAGCCACGCAACTAAAGACACAAGCCTGAAGAAAGAACAAACTAATGAGGTTACCTCCACCGTCTCCCAAAACAAGAAAGAATCACATTGATTTAAGATAAAATTTTGCCATAAGTCACTAAATTAAGAGTTTTTTGAAAGAGAAGGCGCAGTAGTCATCTTGAGTGTTTCATTGAAAGACAGAGCTATTTTATTTATTTAATTTGCTCCAGCCGTTGTCAACCAGCCACTACAAATGGGCCTCTTGTGATCATTTAAGCGGCAGTATTTATTAAATTTCTCCTTCAGATGCTGTCGGTATTGTTCTCTATTGCTGTAGAAAGACTGGTTATTAGCCATAAATGACTGTATTTCATCTTGTGAGATAAAGATTTCCTCATCTGAAGTACATTCAGACTCATCCTGCAAATTAAAGCAGTAGTTAAGATCATGACTCATTTTAGGAATGCCAAATACTATGCTGATGGAGGACAGCTAAAAATTAAGGCAGTCTTTAAGTCTTTTAATTTCAATTTAGTCACATAAAGTCTTTGGACTGTTTACAGAACAAGCATCATGTCATTCTGTTTTAGAAAGTACTAAGTAAGAATAAAATCCAACTCAACTCAATTTGAAACTCTGGATCTATAATTTGTCCTAGAAGATCTATGAGCCTGACAGACTACCGACATGTCTTTGCCTTAAAAAATGACTGACTAGGGGCACCTGGGTGGCCCAGTGGGGTAAAGCCTCTTCCTTCCGCTCAGGTCATGATCCCAGGGTCCTGGGATCGAGCCCCAAATTGGGCTCTCTGCTCAGCAGGGAGCCTGCTTCCCCCTCTCTCTCTGCCTGCCTCTCTGCCTACTTGTGATCTCTATCAAATAAATAAATAAAATCTTTAAAAAAAAATTACTGACTAGAGATGGTTACAACTAGTTACCAAATTTTAAATAACCAGACTGATATGGTTTTTAACCATCTGGTCCTATGTTGAAACTTTTATCTCTACAAATTAAGTAAAATATAACCTTTTTAAAACGCATGAAATTTAACCACCATGTAAAAACAAAAAAACTGTTCTATAGGATTTGGTTCCATTAGGAGCCGAACTACTATACAGAAGATCTAGCACCCTTCTCTTTTCTTCCCCTCCCCCAAGCTCCACACTATGTACTGGGTTGCTCATAATCAGGCATAATTCATCATGAAGTATCAAGATATGGAGTCTGTATAAAAGATTTTCCAAGTTCAGTTATGCCCTTATCCTATATAAACCAAAAGGAAGTAACCTAGAAGAGTGGGCTCTAGTTCAGATTCTACATATTTTCCTGGTCTGGAAGGCAGGCCATAATAAACTGCCACTCAGAAAGGCAGTTTGCTTACAAATAACCTTCTCTAAGGAGGCAGATTCCTGGACATGATGCTAACTCTATTCCCCTCTCCCAACTATTCTCTCCTATCTTGGAGACAAAAGAGGACAAGAAAATGTGCTCTAGAGCAGTTGCATAACTCATGAGGGGAAGAGCAGAAATGAAGTCATAAAAAAAAAAAAAACCCGAAAGACTGCCCTTAATTTCTTAAAAGCTCCCCCACCCAGTCCCAACTTCGAATTCTCAAATATTGCACCCTCCCCTTTTCTACCCCATGAGCAGTTATTCACAGTTAAGATATCCTTACTTACAAGGAGTTCAACTAAGCTCTTGGCACCTTTTCCGGAATCAGGACCAAATGACGGTTCTGTGGATTCTGCAAACTGTGGTACGTTTTTCCTATGCTCAAACCAAGGCAGTGGCTGCCCACCCTTTTCAGAACTGCAACAGCTTTCAGGATGTGCATCTTTGGTCTTGTCTCGGTGAAACACTGTGTGCACGGTATTTCCTGAGGTCTCTCGATTACCTGGATCTGTAATACAGCTTCCAAGCTTTTGGATCTGGAACCACAGCAAAAGATGTCCCAGGGAAAAAGAAAGGAAATTACAGCAATTACTCTTTAAAGATTTTATTTATTTATTTGAGGGAGAATGAGTGAGAGAGAGCATGAGAGAGGAGAAGGTCAGAGGGAGAAGCAGGCTCCCCAAGGAGCTGGGAGCCCGATGTGGGACTCGATCCTGGAAGTCCGGGATCATGACCTGAGCCGAAGGCAGTTGCTCAACCAACTGAGCCACCCAGGCGCCCAGCAATTACTCTTTAAATAAAGGGGGAAAGGGGTGGGCCTGGGTGGCTCAGTGGGTTAAGCCTCTGCCTTAGGCTCAGGTCATGATCCCAGGATCCTGGGATCAAGCCCCACATCGGGCTCTCTGCTCAGCAGGGAGCCTGCTTCCCCGCCCCCTCTCTGCCTGCCTCTCTGCCTACTTGTGATCTGTCAAGTAAATAAAATCTTAAAAATAAATAAATAAATAAATAAATAAGGGGGGTGCATTAACTAATAGTGTGTTAACTTTTTAGAAGGAATGGTGAGTAACAGCAGCAGCTGGCATTCAGTAGGCGCTTACTACATACCAGATGCTATGCAAACCCATCAATACCATCTATCTCATTTCATCTTCTCGGAACTTAATCTGATAGGGACTAGTCTCTCCTTACAGATGGGACAACTAATATCCAGCAAACTGCTCAAGATTACAGAGCTAACTCATTTAAAAGAATTACAAAAAACGGGGTGCCTGGCTGGCTCTTTTGGTTAATTGTCTGCCTTCAGCTCAGGTCTTCGTCCTGGAGGTCTGGGATCAGGCCCCTCATCATGCTCCCTGCTTGGCGGGGAACCTGCTTCTCCCTCTCCCTCTGCCCCTCACTCGTGCTCTTGGCTCTCTCTCATACATACATACATACATACATACATACATAAAAGTATTATGAAAAGAATGAACTGGATTTATGACTCCCATGGATTGCTGGTCAAATGACCACATCAGACACACATGCATACAAAACTCACAAGATGAGCAACCGATGGGAACTGCATTCTTTTTTTTTAAAATATTTTATTTATTTGTTTGACAGAGAGAGAGATCAAAAGTAAGCAGAACAGCAAACAGAGAGAGGGGGAAGCAGACTCCTGCTGAATAGAGAGCCAGATGTAGGGCTTGATCCCAGAACCCTGAGATCATAACCTGAGCCGTAGGCAAAGGCTTAATCCACTGAGCCACCCAGGCACCCTGGGAATTGCATTCTAAAGGTACTCATTCTCAAATAATAATAAATACTAGCAACTAAGCTGCAGACTTGCCACTCCAAGGAAAATCGGTTGCTCTCCTCTCAACAGCAAAGGTTTAAGAATTTTAACACTTACATGTTCATCACATTTCAACATCTTGCTTTTCTTTTTCTTTTTTTTATTTTTTCCTTTGGTGTTGTTCTCTTCAGAATTTGCCCAACATTCAACACAACTATCACCATCATCCTCTTTGTCTTCACATTGATGAACACAAGAGTCGTCACCTGCAGAAATCAATAATCTCTTATTTATGTGCTTTAATCAGCCATGTAGTAGAAATAATTGGGAAGCTTCATCTGAACCTACCATGTTCATCATGATTACAAATGCCTTCAGTGCAGGCAACATCCGAACCCTCCCGAGAACCTGTTTCACTCCCTTCCATGCTAGATGAATATCCACAATCACTACCATTACAGTGTGGTGATAAGCCTGCGAATCAATCAGTTGAGAGTTACAATTAAGATACCAATAAATACATTACACAAAGAGTGAACCAACTGGAAACTACAGAAAAATTTCAAAATTGATGGCTTACTGAAAACAGAAAGTGAATTAAGTAACAAAAACATGATTAGGGGCTTACAGTTTTTTGTTTTCAAAAATAACTGACTCAAAAAAATAACTGACCGAGCCACCCAGGCACTCCAAGAAAAAGGAAATATTAAGTGTCTAAGTTACCGGATTTCTAAAACTTTTTTCTCTCTAAAACTTCATGTATCTATTTTATTTTTCAAGGTTTTTTTGGTGTTTTTTTTTTTTAAGTAATCTCTATCCCCAACTTAGGGCTTGAACTCATGAGCCCAAGACCAAGAGTTTCATGTTTTACCGACTGAGCCAGCCAGGCGTCCCATTTACATTTGAAAAAGAGAAAAAAGAAAGAATACTGGGGTAGGGGGAAACCTGGGTGGTTCAGTTGTTTAAGCATCTGCCTTTGGCTCAGGTCATGATCCTTGGGTCCTAGGATGGAGCCCCACATTGGGATCTCTGCTCAGCAGGGAGTCTGCTTCTCCTCTCCTCTCCGTCAAATAAACAAAATCTTAAAAAACAGAAAACAAAAAACTGTAGAGGCCCCTGGGTAGCTCAGTTGGTTGAGTGCCTGACTCTTGATCTCAGCTCAGGTCTCGTTCTCAGGGTCTTGAGTTCAAGCCCCATGTTGGAGCTCCACGCTGGGCGTGGAATCTACATAAAAAAGAAAAAAGAGGCGTGGTACAGTTGGTTAAGCATCAGACTCTTAGTTTTAGCTCAAGTCATGATCTCAGAGTCCTGAGATCAAGTCCCATGTAAGGCTCCACTCTCAGCACGTAGTCTCCTGGATATTCGCTCTCCCCCCCTCTCTGCCCCACCCACTCATGCTCTAAAATAAAAAAAATTAAAATTTTAAAAAGAAAAAAAAAAACGTATCTGGTTACCTTTCTTTATTTTAGGGGACCCCAAGAGATTGCCACTGCTAGGACAGGTACAGGACGTATTTTCATTGGTAACAATGACTTCTACACAACCATTACCATCTTCAGTGCTGCCACAGGCTTTGCAGCTGTTTTCTATGTAGTCTGTTTCCTTTAAGGATCAATATTAAGAGATAGTAAAAAATCTTACCTCCATAATGGATACATTTTAATTTCCTTAACATCAATCAATTAGGCAGGAGCTAGGAGGTTAACAATTGAAAAAATTATTCTCATGAAAAAAATCACTAACCCAGTGATCAAGACTATGAAACAACTAAAAGCAAGTTAAGAGTTAATGGCATCAGGAAGTCTAGGAAAGCAGTTCTCAAAGTGCAGTCTGCTGATTCCCTAGGTCAAAACTATTTTCATCCAAATATAAGATGTGACTTGCTGTTTTCCGCTGTATTGACACACTGATGGCACAAAAGCAATGGTGGGGAAAAGCTGCTGGTACTTAGCACAAATCAAAAAAAAAGCAGTAGCAATCAAAGTGTACCAACGGTCACTATATTCCTTACTTGACATGCACCCTTAGGAAATCAATAAGTGGATACTCAACAATGTCTTTGATGAAGACATTAAAAATATTTTTATTAAGTATCAATTCATGAGTATATACCTTTTTAATAGTCTATGTGACAAAGAGAAGTATGCTTAAAGCACTCTTGCTGCATACCAAAGTACAATGGTTGTCTCAAGGAAGAGCACTTGAGCAACTAACTGAGTTATAAACTAAACCAGGTGTTTTATTTTTTATCCTGGAACATCAATTCTGCTTCAAATAATGAGAGACAAACTGTGGTTATTCAGACTTAGAGACCTAAAAGCCATTTTCTCAAAAAATGAAGTCAGCCCATCACCTCAAGGAAAACAATGGGCCGTATCTGTGGTCAGTGATTAAAAATTCAAACTTTCAAAAAAAAAAAAAATTCAAACTTTCAAATCACAATCAGAATTTTGAAAACTTATATACACAAGCACAGTAAGCTTCCCACTACTTAAAGGCCTTTCTGATGAGATCAGTAGTGGTTTTAACATGATTATGTGATATTATGTAAAGAAATGTCAGTATCTGGCAAGATCTGCAAAACTCAGTATATCCGTATCTTTCAAATGACCAACGCATGATGTTACAAAATCATGCATGAGTAAAAGATCTATTCAAAGTGCAAGACTGACTAATGGACTTTAATTTAACTGAGTTATGAATAGGGCACTGATAGGTGCCAGGTTCCATATCATAACTAATCTTTAAGGCACTACCTCTTATTGAGTTGTAATGCCAAAAAACAGCCACAACTATCTGAAAAAGTTTATATTAAAATATTCCTCTCTTTTCTGAGGCCAGACTTTCTTCATATGCTTCAACCAAGCAACATATGGAAACAGACTAAATGCAGAAGCAGATCTGAGAATCCATCTAATTCCTTTTAAACCAAATATTAAAAAGATCTGCAAAAATATAAAATAATGACACTCTTCTCACTTCTTTTTTTGGGGGGAGTGGGGGTGGGACATTTAAAAAATATTATTCATGTTAATATAATAGAAGGGCTTATTTTTAAAAATAATTTAAAATTTCTCCATTTTAATTTCTAATACAGTGAATTTTGGTAAGTATAATCCATATAAACAAAAAACACATTGGGCCCTGTAATTTTTAAGAATTCAAAGGGGTCCTGAAACCAAAAAGAACTGCTCTAGGTCATGCATGGAGTTAATTTCCCCATTTGATCTAACAACACCTAAGATTGGGTAAAAAGATAACTACTGAATATTATAAAAAGAATACATGACATTAAAATTTTTGGCTTTTACCAATCATAGTAGGAAAAAAGCCAATATACAAGCTGCAGCTCGTCACATTCTGGAAAAGCATGGTAAAAATGCCAAAATCTAGCAAAAAGCACTACTACATAATAATGAGTCAAAATTATGGAATATTACCTTCTCTTGGCTTACTTCCTTTTCATCTGCTGCTTGTAAGGGAGTAGGAATATCACATACACATTTATTTTTTCGCCTATTCTTCCGTTTTTGGCGTTTCTTTTCTTGCTTGAGTTCTCTTACTCGTTCCTCCTCTGAAAATTCTTCACAAAGTTGTTCTAATCGGCTAATACCCTGTACTTTTTCCACAGTCATCTATTAAAAAACAAAGTTGAGAATAAATATTGGTCAGAACTTCCTTTATTTTCCATGGAAATTCTCATTTGCTAATTCGATTTCTTTAAAAATATTTTATTTATTTGTTTTTGACAGAGAGAGAGAGATCACAAGCAGGCAGAGAGGCAGGCAGAGAGAGGGAGGGAAGCAGGCTACCCCCCCCGAGCAGAGAGCCCGATGCGGGGCTCAATCCCAGGACCCTGAGACTTCGACCCGAGCAGAAGGCAGAGGCCCAACCCACTGAGCCACCCAGGTGCCCCTGCTAATTCGATTTTTTGAACTCAGGGCTTTAACTCAGGACCCTGAGTGAGAATACCTAAGCGGAAATCAAGAGTCAGACCTTCAACTGACTGAGCCACCCAGGTGCCCCTCACTTGCTAATTTTAAATGATACCACACACAGGGCATTTGTTGCAATTTTACAGGGCATCCCCACAAAGAATCTTCAATTTTAATACTTTAAATGATGACATCTTAAAATCCATAGCAAGTGAATATACCACGAATCCCTACAGGAAAGGCTGACTTATACACACTCCTATTTCAAACTGGCAATATTCTAGTTTCCAATTTTAAAATGTTTTTTTAAAAAGATTTATTTATTTGTCAGAGAGAGAGAGTGAGAGAGCGAGCACAGGCAGACAGAGTGGCAGGCAGAGACTGAGGGAGAAGCAGGCTCCCTGCCAAGCAAGGAGCCGGATGTGGGACTCGATCCCAGGACGCTGGGATCGTGACCTGAGCCAAAGGCAGCCGCTTAACCAACTGAGCCACCCAGGCGTCCCCAATTTTAAAATTTTTAACACAGCAGAGTAAATATTCATTTCTTCACACAGTAAGAAGGCTATTCAACTTGATTAGATGATCTAGTTTCTGAAGTCACAAACAGAGAGAGAAAAGGAAACAGAAATATGTTCACCAAGAACCAGTACAAATCTCCTCAGACTCCCCAGAACAATGTTTAAAGCTCATGGATGGGCTTCTGAAAAAAGGGTTTATAGCTTTCATATTATTCTCAAAAGGGATCTGTGACCCAGTTAGGGTTACAAACATGCCCTAGAATGTAACAAAATGTTCACTAGCCAATATTTTATGTGCTGACAGAGTAGACCCCCCCCCCGCAAAAAAAGTTACCAAATCATAAGCACTAAACCCAATACCAGCAATATAAAGAGGCTACTGGACATCAGCAGGCAAGCTGAGACTCATTAAAAGTTTCTGATTTTGTTGCTTATTTTGGGGTTGCTTTTAACTTTTCATTAGATATATTTGATAGCAACATCTTGCTAAATAATCATAAACTTCAGTTTTCTACTCTGAGAAGTCTAAAAACCAAAGTTGGCAGAATAAGAGGACTGAAAAACAAAGAAAAATCCACAAACCTCTTCTAAATTCCAATTCCCCTCCCTGAACCCCTCCACATACATGACACTATCACTGGATCACAGGCCTCTGAGGTAAAATCAGACTGGCAGCTTATATTAACATTCAGTCTAATAATGTCACTAAGCAATCTTAGACACTGAAGCAGCCCACTGTTCTTTTTTTTTTTTTTTAAAGGTTTTATTTATTTATTTGAGAGAGAGACAGTGAGAGAGAACATGAGCGAGGAGAAGGTCAGAGGGAGAAGCAGACTCCCCGTGGAGCTGGGAGCCCCATGCGGGACTCGATCCCGGGACTCCAGGATCATGACCTGAGCCGAAGGCAGTCGTCCAACCAACTGAGCCACCCAGGCGTCCCAGCAGCCCACTGTTCTTACCTCAAAACTCTTGCGTAAAGCATCAACACCAAGATAGAAAAGCATCTGCCATGTTTGCTCCTCTGCTCGTAGTTTTTGCCAGATTCGATGCAGTCTTTCATAAAGATGAATTCCCAAGCAGGTCAGAACTTCCTCTTGAGCTATATCTATTGTCTTAGCATGCCTTTCTCTTCGCCTGTGAAGGAGAATAAATCATACATAATTCCTAATACCCTTTACTGAAACACTAAGAGACAGATAAACTTCTTCAAGTTCAGGTTTTAAAACACATTTTGCATACGTAATAACAAGCCAGTTATACATTCAAATTCAATATACATATAAACATAGAAGCACACATGTATATAACCAATAAGAAATACACATGCAAGCAGAACTCAGTCCTAATATTGCTAAAAATAAGATAATTCAGGAACTGGCCCTGAAGAGATATTTTTTTGCGGCACAGAGAAGTTATATATGTGTCCAGCTCACAGGTAGGCATGACAGCTCCTTTCACCTTCCAATTTTAACAAATGCCTACTTGCTTTGTTTCTTTTTTTTGAGGGGGAATGGAGAAATGCCAACGTGATTCAATCATGGACAAAAGCCCTCCAGGCTAGTCTTCAGTAGTAGTGTTCACGGAATTTCAGTTGTAAGTCTTCATGTTCTAAATGGCTAGCAGAAAGTAGGCACTCAAATGAGAGCTGATACACAAAACACAAAGGAAAATGGGTTCAATTTATTCTAGAACAACTTTCTCTGATATTATTTCCACGACAAAGCCAGAGATAAAATTTTAGGTTCTTATACAATTCAGTAATAATATACACAGTTCATGAATTACACTCAATAAAGTATTTAACCCCCTGCTGCAAAGACCTTTCTTCCTATGCAAAAACCATCATTATGAACAAAATTTAAACATGGAAATGCATGGATGGAGGGGGTAAATCCCCTCTAATCATTTTCTAGTGAAAATGATAATCTATAATAATGAAAGCCAAAAAAAAAAAAAAAAAAAAAGCCTGTCTACTTCAAGCAACAAGGAGCAGAGGACTGAAATGAACACCACACAACACTTTCTCCCTATTTTTACTCAGTTAAATGCATACTTTAAAGAAAGCAGAATCTTCACAGGCACACTTTAATTTATACATATATCATATGTACTGAGGCAAAAGGTGATGGAAATAAACTTTCAGTAATAAAATGAAGCAAAGCGCTAGATAGCCCATTCTAGCAAATTACATACTCATACCCTCCTGCGAACTCTGGCTCAGCACGACCCAAGAGATGTGCAATGAAGTCTGTTTCACAGCAAACGTGTATGTGCCGTTCATGTGGACAGCACCGCAAGCCTTCATAAAGTGCAGCACAGTAGCCCTTCTCTTTGCTGCAATCAAGTTCACCAATAAGGATATTGTATGCTCGGAGGACTTTATTTTTGCAATCAGTGCAAAACCTGTTGAAAAGAAAAACTTCAAAATTAAGAACTAGCTGCATAATTACTTCATGAAACACATTAACAGTGTACTAGACAATGACACTCCCCTACCATGTGGAGCATTAAAAAAAAAAAAAAATCCTCCAGACACACATTTAAAACATACACATGTAAGAGAAATACAAATTTAGGGATTACAGTATAGCTAGATCTCCATTTGCAAATAAATGATTCTTAAACGAGAGAGACACATGAAAACAAGAAGCCACAAACCAGTGACTCAAGAATCCCGCTCCTTTCAGCCTCTGAAAACAGTTGTGCTATCTTCATTCAGTAAACCTGAATCCAAATGTTGCTACGACATTTTAATATCTTACTAGTTAAACATAAGAAAGAGGGTAGGGGCAAGAAAGTGGCACATGTAGTTTTAGTTTACTAGTAATTTCCAAAAGTCAAATTTCTTTTTAAAAAATGCATGTTTCTCAATACATAATCATAATATTGATAACATATAGAAATGTAGTCTAAATTTCAATTACAAAAGTGCAGAAGAGAAAAAAAAGAGTGTGAACATAGAGGATGATGACATTTTATTTTAGAAACCAAATATTATTCAATCAGAAAGAAAAATGGAACCTTGTTTCTTTAGCTTTGAATTCCTGAAATAAGAAAGAACTTGGTCTGATAAAAAAAGATCATAAAATTAATAACTGCATCTCTGAGAAGATCAGCTGTGGCGGAATGAGGAAATTTCAATCTCTTTATATTCATCTCCCTAGCTGGCCTCTTCTGTTACAATGGCTTCAGCCAATAGGTGTACCTCTCAACTCTATAGCTCTTGTTTAAGTCTTCTGCCCTTGTCTGAGGGCTAAACCCATACTGTAAAATGGGAGACATCACAGATGTACAACAAGCAACATGTTGTATCTTCCTCTCCAAAACCAAGGGCAACATGAATGTTCCCTTACAAACCTATTAAGAACATCACCATTCATACAGTCACCCAGGAAGAAAACCTCAGTTAACCTCCAACTTCTTCTTAGGTCCTCTTTTAGGGGTGGAGCCAACTGGTATCAATTTTTTCTTACATCTCTTACAGGTCTTCTTTCCAATTCCCTCTGCCCTGTTTTAAACTGCCTAGACAATTTACCTTGCTCCTGTACACATACCATATAGACAATGGACTACTGTGAACATAACAGATTATGTCCCTACTTCAAAGTCTTGTTTCTTCTGCTTCCTCCCCATCCCTTTCCGCATCCTTTTCCATCTGCCTAAATCATGTCCATCTTTAAAAATGCCTTCTGCAATTCCCAAAACCAGAATTCAGCCTTCCTCTGTCTTCCTATATTTGCAATTTACACTTACTTTATTTACCCTTATACTGCCACACATTAGTTGATGCACACATTTGTTTCTTGAAATGAATACATGTTAAAATAGAGTCCCTAAGCCGAATTAGTAAACACAAGCAATAATGTTGACAAGTTAAATCACCGATGCACTAATGCTTAAAAAAACACAGAAATATGCAAAAATTAACGCAAAAGGACTAAAGACCTGAACAGTAAGACATGAAAGTACAAAACTCCTAGAAGAAAACACTGGAAGAAAAATTTCATGCACTGAATAGGTGATGATTTTTTGACAGGACATCAAAAGCCCAGGGAATGAAAGCAAATAGACAAATGAGATTATATCAAACTTAAAAATTTCTGCATAGCAAAGGAAACAAGAGTAAAAGACAACCACGGGGAGAAAATATTTGCAAACCACATACTGGACAAGCAGTTAATATCTGGAATTTATAAAGAACTCTTACAACTCAATAATAACAAAAAAAAATTAAAAACTGGGCAAAAGACATCAACAGACATTTCTCCAAAGAAGATATACAAATTGCTAACAAGCAGATGAAAAGTTGCTCAACATCACTAATCTTCAGGAAAATGTAAATCAAAACCACAGGATACTACTTTATATACATTTAGCATAGCCACTATTAAAAAAATAGAAAACAACATGTGCTGGCAAAGATGTAGAGAAATTGGAACCCTTGACACTGGTGTTACTGAAACTATAAAATAGTGCTGCCAATAATGGCAAAGAGTATGGCATTTCCAAAAAAAATTTAAAAACAGAACTATCGTATGATCCAGCAATCCCATTTTTAAGTATATATCCTAAAGAACTGAAAACGGGATCTCAAAAAGATATCTGCACGCTCATGTTCATTGCAGCATTTTTAGAAATAGCTAAGATGTAGGGGCAACAACCAAAATGTCCAATGATAGGCAAATGCAGTACATACATAAATGGACTATTATGCAGCTTTAAGAAGAAAATTCTGCATCATATGCTACAGCATGGATGAACTCTTGAGGACATTATGCTAAGTGAAATAAGCCAATCGCAGAAAGACCAATACCAAATGATTCCACATATGTGAGTATCTACAATAACCAAATTCATAAAAAATAGAAAACAGAACCCTGGTTGCCAGGGCTTGGGAGAAGGGGTTGATGGGGAAATTGTTGTTCAATGGGTATAGTTCCAATCATGCGAGATGAAAAATTCTTGAGATCTACTGTACAACAATGTGCATATAGTTAACAATACTGTAATGTTCACTTAAAAACTGTTTAAGTAAACTTACCACAATAAAAAAAAGTCTTCCCCTTGAGGGGGAGAATAAAGACTTGGATGCAGAAATAACAAATTCTTCTGTGTTCTTGAGTTATAAAAGATTAAGTTTACATTTTCAGGTAAATAAATGGTTAGATGTCACAGAGTAGCAATAATGAAACTTGAAAATATTTTCCTCTTATTTTACTACTTTAAATCCTCATAGTAGTTTAATCTTTGTACATAATCTTTAATATTTGCACATAATCATAAGTAACATAAGTATAAGTAAACAGTAATTTTAAAATACTATATATAAGCTATAAGAATGAAAATGATTTTTCCTGTTTTCAAAAGAAAACTTGCACATAAAAGTAAAAAACATTTTTTAAGGCAGAGGTTTCACAGTTTAACACTTTATTTCTAATAATTTACTACCATAATACTTAACTGGCCAGTGTTATAAAATCTTTATTGTAAGTAGGCTCCACACCCAGCACCAAGCCCAGCATGGGGCCTGGATTCACACCCCTGAGATAAAGACCTGAGCTGAGATCAAGAGTCAGACACTTAACAGACTGAGCCACCTCAGTTCCTCATCAAATTTTTATTATAAAGTATTCAAAAAAGTCCACTAAATAAAACAGAACTGTCAAAAAGGTACATTATTCAGATACTTTTTAAGATTTTTTTTTTTCTGACAGAGAAAGAGAGCAAGCAAGCACACAAGTAGGGAGAGCAGCAGGCACAGGGAGAAGAAGAAGCAGACTCCCCACAGAGCAGGGAGCCCGATGTGGGGGCTGATCCCAGGACCCTGGGACCATGATCTGAGCCAAAGGCCGACGCTTAAAGACTGACTGAGCCACCCAGGTGCCCCCATTATTAAGATATCAGAAATCATTTTCAACTGATTACAAATACCTCAAAAACTCAAACTGGACCTAAAACAAGAACTAGATACATAGGAATAACAAGCATTTGCAAATCTGGCATGCTAACATTCACTAATGTGCTTACTATGTGCCAGATATTGGGTTTTTAAAATATTATATATAATACATTCACATTTTATTTATATATTTTTAAAATTATTTTTAATTAACATATAATGTATTGTTTTAGGGGTACAGGTCTGTGATTCATCAGTCTTACACAACACCCAGCACTCATCACAACACATACCCTCTCCAGTGTCCAACACCCCACCACCCCATCCCCTCACTCCTCTAGCAACTCTCAGTTTGTTTCCTAAGATTAAGAGTCTCTTGGGGCACCTAGATGGCTCAGTCGTTAAGCCTCTGCCTTTGACTCAGGTCATGATCCCAGGGCCCTGGGATCGAGCCCTACATCGGGCTCCCTGTTCACAGGAAGCCTGATTCTTCCTCTCCCACTGCCCCTGCTTGTGTTCCGTCTCTCCTGGTCTCTCTCTGTCAAATAAATAAATAAAATCTTTAGGGAAAAAAAAAAGAGCCTCTTATGGTTTGTCTCCCTCTCTGGTTTCATCTTGTTTCATTTTTTTCCTTTCTTTCCCTATGATCCTCTGCCTTGTTTCCTAAATTCCATGTATCAGAGAGATTCTTTTTCTTTCTCTGACTGACTTACTCTGCTTAGCGTAATACCCTCTAGTTCCACCCATGTTGTTGCAAATGGCAAGATTTCCATTTTTGATGGCTGCATAATATTCCCCCCTCCACATCTTCTTTATCCATTCATCTGCTGATGGACATCTAGGTTCTATTGTGGAACCTAGCCAGATGTGGACCTCCTACCATAAACATAGGGTGTTTATGAAGGGTGTGACCCTTCAGATCACACATCTGTATCTTTGGGGTAAGTACCCAGTAGTCAATTGCTGGGTCATATGGTAGCTCTATTTTCAACTTTTTGATGAACTTACATACCATTTTTCAGAGTGGCTGCACTAGCTTGCATTCCCAGCCACATACTGTTCTAAGCAAGCCTGACTGTGTATTGTCTATCCCCATGACAAATTTAATCCTACAATTAATCCGTACTATCATTATTTTTGTCTTATGAAAAGAAAGGAAGGCACAGAAATGTTAAGTAACTTGTACAAAGTTATAATTAGTAGAACCCAGATTCAAAGCAATCTTTCTTTTCTTTTTTTTTTTTTAAATTTATTTATTTGCCAGAGAGAGAGGGAGAGAGAGAGCGAGCACAGGCAGACAGAGTGGCAGGCTCCCTGCCGAGCAAGGAGCCCGATGTGGGACTCGATCCCAGGACGCTGGGATCATGACCCGAGCCGAAGGCAGCCGCTTAACCAGCTGAGCCACCCAGGCGTCCCTCAAAGCAATCTTTCTTAATCATACTTCTCCCCACCCTTCAGAGAGTTATTAAATAGATTCCACCTTCTTAGAGCCCTAAAATATTGCCACCCCAATAAAGGAAATATCTATAACCATTACAGGAAAATCCTAAACATTAGCTCTTATAACTAGTCATTTATCACCCCAAAAAGCTATCTTTTGGATGGACCAATTAATGCTGAATATAGGGATCAATTCATATTGAAAAAAGAAGCAATCTATAATGGACCTACATATTTAAATATTTTTTGTCTGTATAATCCCTCTCCGACAAAACTGCAAACACTTGACATGTTCTCTACTCTCTTGGGTATAGTCAACCAAAAAGCCAAATTTAACAAGGAAGTTTGTAACTGAAAAAAGAAAAACACTGAATAAACTTAGTATGCAGATTAAGTCATTAGCTCATTGCCATATAAACATCAATCTTGATAAACCCTAGTTTTTATCATTCACGTATGTTTTCTAGAGTATCCCCAAAGTAAGTACGTATTTATGTCCCAGGTCAAAGAACACAAAAGCACACACCAAACCTGACGAATTTACATTAAAAGAGTACAGCTCCCTCCTAGAACACCATCTCTAGATGGCTCCCTTACCAGTTTCCTTTCCTACTGCACTCTCCCTCCCTACAAATTTCCAAATGCTAATGACACTTAGAAAATTCCTTTGTAGGGCACCTGGGTAGCTCAGTCATTTAAGCATCTGCCTTCAGCTCAGGTCATGATCCCAGGGTGCTGGGATGGAGCCTCACATTGGGCTCCTTGCTCAGCAGAGAGCCTGCTTCTCCCTCTCTCGCTGTCCCTCTCCCCCTTGTGCACTCTCTGTCTCAAAGAAATAAAATCTAGAAGGAAGGAAGGAAAGAAGGAAAGTAAAGAAAAGAGAAGAGAAAATTCCTTTGTAAAATAGTATTCTAAAAAGAAAAACCTGAAGTTACTTTTTCAGTACATGAACCACACAAATTCCAACTCTATTTTTAGGTCTTGACAAACGATTATAGAAGAAATGATTCAAAATATTACTAAATGAAAGCTGCTAATTTAAACTTTAATTTTGGAGCGCCTGGGTGGCTCGGTGGATTAAAGCCTCTGCCTTCGGCTCAGGTCATGCTCCCAGGGTCCTGGGATCGAGTCCCGCATCGGGCTCTCTGCTCAGCAGGGAGCCTGCTTCCTCCTCTCTCTCTCTGCCTGCCTCTCTGCCTACTTGTGATCTCTGTCTGTCAAATAAATAAATAAAATCTTAAAAAAAAAACAACTTTAATTTTGAAAATGACAACATGAAATGCTTCTATCATAAAAACAAGGAATACTAGAGTTTCTAAAGTGATTCAGTACTTTACTCAACTAAGTACACTTCACTGGCCTGGAACCAACAGGTAAAAATTACAAAGAGAGGAGATGCTGGCTCAACACAAGAAGGCTAACACTGAGAGTCATCCCATAAAGAACTGGCTATCCTAATATTAAGCTCTGCCTGGCACCAGGTATTAATGGGAAGACTGGAGTGCTATTATATGAAGGAGGTAACAGGTCAATCTGGATAACTGAGAGAGCACTATGGCACCTTCCAACTATATTGCAATGACCTTTAGACTTACCTGTGTTTTCGCAGGTAAGTTTCTAGTGTTTCTAAAAGACAACTAGAGTCGATTAAAACTACTTCATCCCTGCATTCTTGGGACATTAGTTCCCATACGTCCATCCAACAACCTCTGCAGAAAGAAACACATATTAGTGAAAGGAGGACTAGATAAACATTAAAACATTAAAAAAGGCAGAGTAAAGGATTGCTTGATTTTACCTGGCTGTTCCCTGGAAAGGTCCATAATGGAAAATGATCCTACACTTGCTGTCCTTCCTGTGGTCTTCACTACTTCTCTTATCTGTACTTAACTTCTCTGAACTGACACTGCTACTGCTCCCTTCACTGTAGTACAGTATAGTACAAAGCTTAGTGACACTCAGATAATCTGAAGGAATAATTTCTATAGTCTAAATTAAAATCATGAACTCTTTAATACATTTATATTAGTATAAGTTTACAAATTTGCATATAATTACATATTCATTTAGCCATATTAAAATATTAAACATACACTCATACTTTTATATAAAAATTTCTGCTCAACTATTAAGTTTATCTGACACAATTTAACAACATTTACATTTATCAAGGTACCAACTCATTAGATACTAAGCATTTCATAAGCAAATCTACTTGGAACGCTTTAAAGTCAACACGGCTAAAAGAAATTATATTTTCACCTATAAACTTGGTCAATCTTCCACAAATTGAAAATTCTAATAAGTTTTGTTCTACTTAATGTGATTTTATATCTAACGCATGGCAACAAAACTCAGTGTTTTGTACCTTCACATTTATAAGTAGCTGAGGAAAAAAAAATCAGATTAATCTAATTATAGTAAATAAATTTTTACATTAAGTAAAATAAAATTTTATATTTACTAAAGTAAAGACAGCACACTAAGAGGAACATTTTACATTTTACACAGCCTATATCAGTAATAAGTACTATATAAATAATTTTTTAAAAACTTACTAAAACTTCCCAGACTCTCCCTCCCCCACAGGTTTCAGTGTGGCGTTGGTACTGCATTTTGCTTTGTGGGCAGATGTACATTCCAAAAGAAATGTGTGTCTACATTCCATTCAATGGTAGTCTTCTTGGTATTTCATGATTCTGAACAACTGACTCCTGCCTGTTCCTCTGCAGGTCTATCTACAGTCCCAGAAATGTTACCTTGGATGCTTGAGATGGAAAAACCTCTGAATCTTTACTTAACCTTCTCTATATAGCTGAATAGGTACTTCTCAACTCCCTGCCCACCATTTAAGTTCATCCATACAATTCAGCTCCCTATTCCCTGAAACAAGACCTCAAGCAAGGTTCAGCACCCTAATTTGAAACAAAGACCTCAACAACTGCTATCTTCCATGATCTATCCTTCAACTCTCTATGTCCGTATTTCCTCTTTCTAATTATGCGTGAGCAATCCATAATTTCCTAAAACCGATTAACTCTCAAACTCAAGCTCTCATAATTCAGAAAAGGTTCATGAAATCCGTGTGGGGAATGATTATTATATCATCAGAACACGAGAGCATTCATCTAAGAAATACTTCTAAAAAAATGCTACAGTTAAAATTAAAACTTTATCCATAACCTCTCTTGACTTTCTATCACTCCATCCTTTCAAGATCAAGATTTCTGAAAAAGAAGTCTTTCCACTCCTGTACTTTCCTCTCATAGCTTAATCCACCATAACCTTAGATTGCAATCACTTTTCTACCCATTCTTATCTGGATTGTTTCCACTCAACCACAGATTTGGTCATCAAGATCACCAATTACCACAGTGTTGCTATATCCAATGGACACTTCTGGGTCCTTGATGATTCAGGAGCATTCAACACAGCTGAACACTCTTTTCCCTTGGCTTCCTCCTACCTCTCTGGCCACTCTTTCTCAAGTTTCTTTACTAGATTCTTTTCTATCAATAAGCTGAATTCCTCAGCATTCTTCTCTCATACTCTACTCCCTCTCTAGGTAGACTTTATATACTATTCTCTGATAATCTTCAGTCTTCAGTTACAGGCCTACAACTGTAGCCTAGACTTTTCTTCTGGATCTCAAACTTACTCCCAAGCAGCCAATAACTTGGGTTTACTTGCATGGATACAAGAATACTCTCAAAAAGAAGGCTGAGCTGGATTGTTGCCATTGATTAGGTTGAAACCTAATCAACTGTTAACACTTCCCTGGAGAGGGTCTAAACAGAAAAAAGAGGGGGGTGGATAAACAGTGGAAATGGGTAAAATGGAGAGTCACAGTATCATACAATGGCAGTAGCCATCCAAAATGGAGGAGGGGGGAGTCTTGGCTAAACACACTGTACTCCCTGGCCTGCTATCCACATGGCATGTGGAAATACCTGAAGCTCCCTTAGGAGACAGTGCTCAAGATCAACTCATACTGATTTCATAATTCAGCAAAAACCTAAAACATTTGGCTTCCCACGCGGTGGGGCTGTTGCTGAAGGGGAATGTGAAGTCTGTGGAGGTTTGTTTCTGTTTTTAAACTGAAAGATAGGAAAACAGAGCTGTATGCCAACTTAACCCAAGTGGGTAATTGATAAAGCAGTCACTGAGAAATGGAACCTGGAGCAAAGGTAGAAGAACTGCTCTTTGAAGGAAGATAGCAATGAGCAGCTATATAAGATGTTGAGGTATCTGTTGCTCTTTGGTTCCGCAACGAAGAAAATTCATAACAAGAAAATTAGAAGGCAGGCTTTTTATAATAGGTTACTACTCTTGTGGCTTTAACCAACAGGCCATTCAGGTAAAGATTACTGTCTAATGAGAAAACTAGACTGAATTTTACGTTTAGAAAGATAGGAATTCTCTAAAGATATTTGTAAATCAGTTGT
>PISX010028769.1:0-21073 GCA_004024625.1 Mellivora capensis | reverse complement strand
ATGTGGAGAAAGGGGAACCCTCCTACACTGTTGGTGGGAATGCAAGTTGGTGCAGCCACTCTGGAGAACAGTGTGGAGGTTCCTCAAGAAGTTAAAAATAGAGCTTCCCTATGACCCTGCAATTGCGCTACTGGATATTTACCCCAAAGATACAGATGTGGTGAAAAGAAGGGCCATCTGTACCCCAATGTTTATAGCAACAATGGCCACGGTCGCCAAACTGTGGAAAGAACCAAGATGCCCTTCAACAGACGAATGGATAATGAAGATGTGGTCCACATACACTATGGAGTATTATGCCTCCATCAGAAAGGATGAATACCCGACTTTTGTAGCAACATGGATGGGACTGGAAGAGATTTTGCTGAGTGAAATAAGTCAAGCAGAGAGAGTCAATTATCATATGGTTTCACTTATTTGCGGAGCATAACAAATAACACGGAGGACATGGGGAGATGGAGAGGAGAAGGGAGTTGAGGGAAATTGGGGGGGAGATGAACCATGAGAGTCTATGGACTCTGAAAAATAACCTGAGGGTTTTGAAGGGGCAGGGGGTGGGAGGTTGGGGGAGGCTGGTGATGGGTATAGTGGAGGGCATGCATTGATTGCATGGAGTACTGGGTGTGGTGTAAAACTATGAATTCTGTTACGCTGAAAAGAAATTTTAAAAAAAATGTATTAATTTCTCTAAGGCAATTTTAATGGTTTTTAAATACTAGAAATAATTATTTAAAGCACACACTGTATTAGAATATTGATTTACTATAAATATTGCTCATGCTCTTTTCATAATCATTTCAGTTTAATATCTGAATATTCTGTCCAGGACTTATAAAAATTACCATTATCATATAATTTGTAAATTTGAGAATGTATAAAAATATAATCCTACAGAAATACGTATTTGGGACTTCTACAAATTGTTTATTTGACATAGAAAAGCTATTCGCACTTGTCATGGAACATCCAGCTATAGAAAGCATATGTTAAGAAGAATGGGTATTTTAGATGTACTGGTGAGAATTATGCAGGTTAATTGTTCGTACTAGGTAAGAATAAACCCTTAAAGAATGTAAATTGATTAGATGATTAGACCAATTTAGACGAATTTCTAATTTTCTAGGCAGCAACCTTTGTTATATATGGAGTCAATCAGAGGGGATTATTTCATAAAAAGAAAAGTAGACGAACAGGGCTGGGAAGATTATGGCATTTAGGGATTGCTCCTAGTTTGGGGGAGGGGGGTAGTTTCTTGAAAGTAGTTTGATATAAAATCATTAACTAAAACCTGAAGACTTCCAGACATATTCACTTCCTTATTCTTTAAAGGTTTTAAGATTTCATATTTTGAACAAAACTAAAACTTCCAACTTCTTTGCCATATTAAATACAAAGGAAAACGATTTTTCTAAAATTTTATTTTATCTCTTATTTCCCCAATGTCAGCCTGTCAGGAAGCTTGGTAAATTAAATTTCTTTTGGAAAAATTCTTGGAATGAATTTGAGTATTTTCAGAATCAAGAGCACTTTAACTAAGTGAAATTGCTTTAACCATTTTTTAAAAACACAGCAATGTTTCACTTTAAGATTACTAGAAAAAATGCCACAGGTACAGAAGAGGTAATTTGCAATATGACTTATTCAAGACACAAGTGGATATATTGTCCTACAAATATGTGCACCATAAGAAGACTTTAAATATTAAATTGCTACAGTATATTTAAAATAAAATGTATTATGCCAAGTCTTGGTTTACACATTTATTGATGTTAAATATATGAATAAATGACTGTGACATTTAAGGAGGTAAATTTGATCCCCGCAAATTAGTCAACTCTACATTCATATTATATATATATATATATATATGTACACACACACGTATATATATATACACATACACTGCAGTTTTAAACACATGTGGAAATTTGAGGTACACTGTGTTTTAATAATATACTGTGTATTTAATACAGTTTGTCTTTTCTTTCCATTTAATGTGTCTGTATGTGTGTTTCCTAAAATGTATGATTAAAAGAGAAAGTCTAAGAAGACCCCATTGTCATTGTCATACATACGTTGAAGGAGGCACTAAATTTTTTCAGATGATTCATTTGGAAAATTTATTCATTTTATAATAAAAATCATTTTATTTTAAGATTTCTGAGACATTCTCAATTGTCTTACTCATTTGATGGTAAAGGAACTTTGGAGAGAGAGATTCCCTCAAAGAAAGTGAATGCTACCAAAATATCCAATTGTGTTCATCAACCTTATAAATTAAGTTACAGTGGAAATAAAACAATGATTTGAAAAATGGGTATTGGCAGTTTGGGGTTGAAATCTGTATCAGTATTGAGGAGCAAGTAAAACTTTTGGACCCCAAATGATATGTGGAAAGAGTCTTTGAAAAACTAAACAAACACCTCTCTCACATATATTAAATATCTAATTATATAGAGATAGACACTATCATTTAGCTCACTTCTGGTTAATGCCTCTTAAAACTGCAGGATGTTTGATTAGGAATGTAAGTTCACTTTAATACTCAGCTAAGCAAAACATAATGAAAATAATACACTAGATTTTGGATTATCTACAACTTCATTGCCGACAACTGAAAATTTATGTTACAGAATATAACATTGTATTTTGTTGTCTTGGAGTTACAGAACCATCACTAGCTGTCCTAATTGAGGTAACCAGGTGATTCCCTGGAGGAATTGTTAATTGTGGAGGATCTATAGACAGAAGGGTGTATTTTACAAACTCATCCTTAGAGAATATCTACGGTGTCTTACAATATAATTGATTGTAATAAACTATATTTCAAACATGTTGCAAAATCCAAGGGAATGCTTTAGTAGTCATAACAGAAATATTATTCCAAGAAAAACGAATCTTCAACATGTTTCATATGAAGGCACTACCAAATATATCCTTCTAATTTCTCAAATCTCTAGAAATTCAAAGTCCCACCAGATTTCTTAGAGTTGCAAAGAAAAGCTATTAACTTTCATTTCTTTGCAAGACTGTGTATTTGTGTAGGTCACTTTTTAATTTAAACTGCTTACCTAACCTATAAAATGCAGTTAAACTGAGCAATTGTTATCAATCATGACTCTAGAAATGTAACCTTTAATTTTATTTTTATTACTTGATCAAAATTTAAAACTTTATTCAAATGTCATATTTTCCCTACCCTCCTTTTCATGAAAAGAAAAGCTGTTTTACTAAATAATTTAAAAACCATCTATCAATGCTTATTATTGCTGAAACTGTGGGAAGCTTTGTCCTAAATTTCAAAATGCACAGTAGGCTTCTCTTGTCTGTTTACCTATAACATGTGGTCTGTGCATGTTATTTTGCTCCAGTGGAAACCATTGTCATCATAACTTGTACTTGAAGTCTAAAGTACTAACTAATAAAATATTTGCAGAGAAGGTGTTTAACACCTTAATACTGTAGAGTTTTCCAGAGGTGGATATACAAAGTAAGGTACAGATATGTTCTTACCTTCTGAGGACAGATGTTTCAAGTCCCATTATTTTAAAATGTCTAATACTCTAAAAATAATACATTGTCATAAAGAAAGCATAACTATGTATCTAAATCCAGAATCAGGCACTACATACTTATAATAAAATGTCTCCAAATTCAGAAGAAACATTCAAATAATATAAATACTGATTTTAAGATGCTTAGGAACAAAAATAGAACCTTCTAGGTGAATTTTAAAAAATAGTAAAATTATTTTTATGGTCCAGAACCAGAAAGAGGCAAAGGAAAATCTTCAGAAAAGATGCAGTTTGGAGATAAGAGGGTCGAGGAATCAAGAAGTATGCTCTCCTTAGAAGACAGAATTTAAAATTTTCTTGTCAGGACTGAAAACTACACTGTAATGCACATTGTATAATCTAGTCAAAGGGTTCTTGCTGGCCATCTGTCTTTACTCTTCATAAAAATACATTTACAGAGCAAAGAACTCCATCTTACTGTTCCACCATGGGAGACTAGGTCTACCCTGAAGAAAAAAAAAAGTCCAATGTCTTTAAAATAAGTATCAGAGTATCTGTGAACTCTTAACTATTATTTGAGGGAATTCTACCCTGCCCAGTTCGTAGTCAGTAAACTTCTTCTTTCTACTAAATATCTTTTTATTTTACATATTTTTATTTAAAGTCTACAATGTCCAGATACTCTCTTGGCACTTGGAAGTCCACAATGAAAAGAACAGACTAAAGTTCCTATCTCAAGGAACTTAGATTTTAGTGGGGAAAAAGGAATAGAAAATGTTGAGGATGAGATGGTTCAAATTTTATCCACTAGGTCTCTAGGGCTAATGTCACTGAGAAAGTCACATTTGAGGTCATGTTTGACCTGAAAGTAGTAGGGAGCCAACCATGTGGACATCAGGAAGATACCTGGTCAGAAGGAACAGTAAGTACAAAAGTTCTGAGTCAGAGAACTGGCAGTATTGTTGGAGGAAGAATGAATAGGTCACTGTGACTGACATGGAGTGAGAGAGGAGAGTAGTAGGAGACAAATTCAAGGGCACCTGATTGTACAATGATTTATAAATTTTGTTAGGTTTATTTTGAGATAAGAAGCTGTTGAAGAGGAGCAAGATAAAGTAACTTCATATTTAAAGCATTACTTTGGCTATTGGACTAATAGACTTCAAGGGACCAAGTATTGAAGCAGAAAACTGACTTAAAAGACAAGTGAACCAGTCTGGGTGAGGACAAGAGAAACTTGGACCAGGATGGTATTAATGAAGTATTGTGACGTACTTTAATTTTTCAACAGATTCTGAAGATGGGATCAATAAGATTTCCTGATGATCTAGATGAGACAGGTGAGAGGTGACAAAGAGAGGAGTCAAGGAAGTTTTTTGAGGTGTGGTGAGAGTCATTAGTGTACATCATTTTTAAAGCCATGAAAATGGATGAAGTTGCCAAAATGATATTGTGTGACAGAAAAGAGAAGACATTCAAGGATTAAGGCTTGCTTATTCTTTTGCAGGTTCAAGAAAGTTAGGAGAAAAGAGAGAGGGTGAAAGTCCTTAATTATTTTAGTTCCTAATAATATGGTTTATAATTTACATTATCTAGGAAATAATTCAGTAATTACTTCTTGGCAGAGTTGATTAATTATTTGAGGAAGTTGACTAAATAAAAAAATCCGTATTTTAAAATGTAAAGCAATGTTAGTCTACTGGGGAGACAGACAAGCAAATTAATGATAATATGATTATAGTGTGGTGTTGTCAGAAGCTGTGATAGAACTTTGAACAATGTCTGGTGAGGACAGAGTGATTTATCTTAATTAGGCTGGGGATTTTGAGTAAGCCATATTTGATAAGATTGATTTGGACTGTTCTAAAAGAGTAATCAGTTGTTTAATGGGCACAGGATATTCTAAGGGACAGTAACACCATGTGTGAAAGTTTAGAAATGTGAAATAGCTGATCTGTATGTTTGAAGTAGCATACACATGTGAAGGAAGATGATGAAAATTAGACTAGAAATGTAGGTAGAGCCTACACTTACTCAAAAATTTTTTCCTTCACCCATTTTGAGTTTATTTTTGTGTATGATGTTAGAAAGTGGTCCAGTTTTATTCTTTTGTATGTAGATGTCCAGTTTTCCCAGCACCATTTATTGAAGAGATTATTTTTTTCTCTACTGTATATTCTTGCCTCCTTTGTCATAGATTAATTGACCACATAAGCATGGGTTTATTTCTGGGCGCTCTGTTCTGTTTCATTGATTTATGTGTCTGTTTTTGTGCCAGTACCATACTATTTTGATTACTGCAGCTTTGTAGTATACCTTGAAATCCAGAATTATGATACTTCCAGCTTTGTTTTTTCTTTCTCAAGATTGCTTTGACTATTCAGAGATTTTCGTAGTTCCATACAAATTTTGGTATAATCTATTCTAGTTTTGTGAGCAATGTTGTTGGTATCTTGACAGGGAATGAATTGAACTGTAGATTGCTTTGGGAAGCATGGACATTTTAACAAAATTTATTCTTCCAGTCTATGAGCATGGAATATTTTTCCATTTGTTTGTGTCACCTTCAGTTCCTTGCATCAAATTTTATCGTTTTCAGACTTGAAACCATAAATATCCTAGGGAGAAAATACAGGCATTAATTTCTCTGACACCAGTCATAGCAACACTGTTCTAAATATGTCTCTGAAGGCAAATGGGGAAAAGCAAAATTAAATTATTGGGACCATTTTCCCAGCACCACTTATTGAAGAGACTGTCTTTTTTCCACTGGATATTTTGTCCTGCTTTGTCGAAGATTCTTTGACCATCGAGTTGTGGGTCTATATCTGGGCTCTCTATTCTGTTCCACTGGTCTATGTATCTCTTTTTGTGCCAGGACCATGCTGTCTTGGTGATCACAGCTTTGTAGTAAAGTTTGAAATCAGGCAACATGATTTTTGTTTTTCTTTTTCAACATTTCCCTAGCAATTTGGGGTCTTTTCTGGTTCCATACAAATTTTAGGATTGTTTGTTCCAGCACTTTGAAAAATCCCATTGGAATTTTGATCGGGATGGCATTGAAAGTGGAGATGGCTCTAGGCAGTATAGACATTTTAGCAATGTTTATTCTTCCGATCCATCAGCATGGAATGGTCTTCCATCTTCTTGTGTCTTCTTCAATTTCCTTCATGAGTGTTCTGTAGTTCCTCCAGTACAGATCCTTTACCTCTTTGGTTAGGTTTATTCCCAGGTATCTTATGGTTCTTGGTGCTCTAGTAAATTAGATTGATCTCTAATTTCCATTTCTATATTTTCATTGTTAATGTGTAAGAAAGCAACTTATTTCTGTACATTGATTTTGTATCCTGCCACATTACTGAATTGCTGTGTGAGTCCTAGTAGTTTGAGGTGGAGTCTTTTGGGTTTTCCATATAAAGTATCATGTCATCTGCGAAGAGAGAGAGTTTGACTTCTTTGCCAACTTGAATACCTTTTATTTCTTTTTGTTGTCTCATTGCTGTTGCTAGCACTTCTAGTACTATGTTGAACAACAGTGGCTAGAGTCTTGGTCGTGTTCCTGATCTCAAAGGGAAGGTTGTCAGCTTTTCCCCACTGAGAATGATATGTGCTGCGGGTTTTTCATAGATTCTATGAAGTTTGGGAATGTTCCCTCTATCCCTATACTTTGATGTCTTTTAATTAGGAACGGATGCTGTATCTTGTCAAATGCTTTTTCTGAATTAGTTGACAGGACCATGTGGTTCTTCTCTCTTCTCTTATTAATTTGTTCTACCACACTGATAGCACTACTGGGTATTTACCCCAAAGATACAGATGCAGTGAAAATAAGGGCCATCTGTACCCCAATGTTCATAGCAGTAATGGCCATAGTCACCAAACTGTGAAATACCCAACATTTATATCAACATGTATGGGACTGGAGGAGATTATGCTGAGTGAAATAAGTCAAGCAGAGAGAGTCAATGATCATATGGTTTCACTTACTTGTGGAGCATAAGGAATAACACAGAGGACATTGGGAGATGGAGAGGAGAAGTGAGTTGGGGGAAATTGGAGGGGGAGACAAACCATGAGAGACTGTGGACTCTGAGAAACAAACTGAGGGTTTTGGAGGGCAGGGGGGTTTGTGGTTGGATGAGCCTGGTGTTGGGTATTAAGGAGGGCATGTATTGCATGGAGCACTTGGTGTGAATCATAAACAATGAATCTTAGAACACTGAAAAAAAATTTAATTTAATTAAAAAAAATAAAATTTCAGAAACCAAAAAAAAATTATTGGGACTACACCAAAATAAACAGCTTTGGCAAAGCAAAGGAAACCATCAACAAAGCAAAAAGACAACTTACTAAATGGGAGAAGATATTTGCAAATGATATATCCCATAAGGAATTAACATAAAATATATAAAGAATTTATAAATAAAAAGCCCAAAAAATCTTATTAAAAAATGGGCAGAAGACCTAAGTAGACATTTTTCTAAGGAAGACATAGATGCCAACAGACACATGAAAAGATGTTCAACATCACCAATCATCAGGGAAATGGAAATCAAAACCACAATGAGATATCACCTCACATGTGATCATCTGTACACAGGACAGGAGTGAAATGTCACACATGATAGGTGTAAGATATCACCTCACACTTGTCAGAATGGCTAAAAGTAAAAAAGACGAGGAATAATATGTTGGTGAAGATGCAGAGTAAAAGAACCCCTTGTACACCATTGGTGGGAATGTAAATTGATATAGTTACTGTAGAAAGCAGTACAGAGGTCCCTCAAAAAATTAAAAATAAAAATACACATGATCCAATAATTCCCCTACTGGGTATTTACCTAAAGAAAATGAAAACATTAATTTGAAAAAACATATGCATCCCTATGTTCATTGTAGCTTTATTTACAATAGCCAAGATATGGAAACAACCCAAGTATCCACCAACAGATGAATGGATAAGAAAGAAGTCTTATATATCTACATGTAGAGATAGATAGATATGATGGAATATTACTCAACCACAAAAAGGGATGAGGTCATGCTATTTGTAACAATATGGGTAGATCTTGAGGGTATTATGCTAAGTGAAATAAATCAGACTAAGAAAGATAAATGCTGTATTATTTCTTTCATTTCTTTCATACGTGCAATCTCAAAGAATTAATAGACAAACAAAAAGCAGAAACAGACTTGTAAATACAGAGAACAAACTGATGGTTGTCAGAGATGAGGGCATGGGGGAATGGGAAAAATGGTTGAAGGGAAGAGGGAGATATAGGCATCCGGTTATGAAATGAGTGAGTCTCAGAAATAAAAGGCATAGCACAGGAAATATAGTCAATGGTATTATATAGTTATGTAATGGGACAGATGGCAGCTACACTTATAGTGAGCATAGCATAATGTCTAACCTTGTTGAATCACTATGTTGTACACTTGAAACTAATGTAACATTGTGTGTCAACTAAACTCAAATAAAATAATTTTTAAAAAGTTATCCTTAAAATCTTGGTGACCATGGACTTGCACTTTTTAAACTGAAAACAGCTTTACTGATGTAAAATAGATACACAATAAACTGCTATACTTAAAATGTATAATTTGATAAGTTTTGGCATTGTATGTACCCATACACCCACCACCACAATCAAGCTAACAATCTAATCAGTCAGCCCCAAAAGTTTCTTCTTGCCCTTTGTACTCCTTCTCTCACATTCCTTCCCAACGTGAATTTGTGTGTTTAGAATATCACAGTCTGGGGATTATATTAGTCAGGATTCTCCAGAGAAACAGAACCAATAAGATATGTAAAGATATCTTCATCCATGAGGAGATTTATCATAGGAAAGGCCCTAGTGGGTGGGGAAGATGTGAAGTCCCACAATCTCCTGGGGTCAATCTGGAGACCCAGGAGAGCCAGTGGTATGATTCAGACCAGGTCTGAAGCCTGAGACGTGAAGTGAGGAAGGCTGCTCTGGAGGTCCAAGAACCAGGAGCTTCGATGTCCAAAGGCAGAGGAAGATGAGTATCTCAGCTCAAAAAGAGAGCATTCATCCTGCCTCTGTCTTTTGTTTTTCTCTGTCCTCCAAGAACCAGATGTTGCCTAACCACATTGGTGAAGCTGGATCTTCTTTATTTAGTCTCCTGATTTAAATGCTAATCTATTCCAGAAATACCCTCACAGATATACCCAGAAATAATGACATCTGGACACATAAAATTAACCCTCACGATGGCAGATAAATATCAGAAATTAGATTTGTGGTAGGATGAACAATTAGAAAGTTTAATGACCTCTGGGGCAAGAAATGAACATTGTCTTCTGAAATGAGGAAATAGAAACCAAATTGGAGAAGAGTGTGTACATTCAAGAAATATTCAGAAGGTAGAATATGCACACTTGGGAAATAATATGGTGTGGAAGTAAAGGAATACAGAGGAGTTCAGGTTTCTAATTAGACGGATCAAACATGGAATAGAGAAGATGTTTGGGATAAATGAGTAGAGTTCATTTAAATAAAAATTAAAAGATAAACAAAAAACAAAAACAAACAAGCAAAAAGAGCTGAGTTTGGGGGCACCTGGGTGGCTCACTCATTAAGTGTCTGCCTTCAGCTCAGGTCATGATCCCAGGGTCCTGGGATCGAGCCCTGCATCGGGCTCCATGCTCAGCAGGAAGCCTGTTTGTGTTCCCTCTCTCACTGTGCCTCTCTCTGTCAAATAAATAAATAAAATCTTAAAAAAAAAAAAAAAGAGAGAGAGAGAGAGAGAGAGCTGAGTTTACTTGTGAACATGTTAGGCTGCTTTAATGATTCTTACTAAAGTAGTATGGTAAGCAGTGTAGATGCATTGTATCTGTAGTTCAGCACTTTGCTGAACTCTAGCTACAAGGCTCTATCTCTATCTCTAGCTACAAGGCTAGAGATATGCATTTGGGGTGTTTCCACGTAACTGAAGTTGAAACAATAGATTCAGATGGGATTTTCCACAGTGAGAAGAAGATGAAAAGCGAACACATGTCAGAAGCTGGAAGATGCCCCAAGTTGACAAAGCTTCTTAGCCAAGAATTTTTCTGTTCTCAATGATTGAACAAAGAGCAAATCCCTCACAAATGGAAATTTAAGTTGTTTTCATTTCTCCCACCCTTTAACACTTCCTTGCTAGTCCACAAAATGCCCATCTCCTCTTGTGTGTGTGTTAGAACTTTTTTTTTTCATACAGTCATACAGTAACAATTCCCAAACTTCGGCCCTTCCATGTTTCCATTCCCTCTCTATTATAGATACTGTGAAGATTGCATGGATGTCAACCAAATGTAGGCCCATTCAGGCATGAGAATGCTAAGGAAGTAGATCTGGAGCATGACTACCTAAGATAGGGCCCTATGACATCTCCTCCACGCAAACACACACTTAAGAGGAAACCTTAAGTGACCCCAATTATACCTTAGGTTCTTCTTTGGGTTATGGGACATAAGTCGTCTCTCCCATGGGACTTGCATATAACCTATATAGAGATTTCATATTTTTCCTATGCATCAATTTTTGCAAACTTCATTAAGCCATGAAGGCTAATACATATATAGGAATTAAGCAAAATAAATAGGATACCCTTTCTGTGGTAAATTAATCATGAGCAATTAATGTTGCACCTTCAGTATTCACAAAAAGACAAGGCTGACCAATGGTTCATGAAGTATAAATGGCTTACTACACACTTCCCTCATCTTGGTGTAGTCCATTTCAGCAATTAGGTTTGGCTGTTTTGGGCAATTCCTAGTGACAATTTTATTTGAAAGCTTAGACTGACAGAGCATCTCCTCTCTACTCCCACATTCACTTTGGAGTTTAGGATACAGTGATTCCATTCACACTAAATATTCAGGCTTGTCACTTGAAAATATGCAAGTGGTGGCTCTGCTTCTCTTCTGCTCTGGAACAGAAGCCTTTCGAAGACCCATCAGAGTGGAAGCAGTCAAGCAAGCATATTTTAAAGTGACAGGTCTATATCCAAACTCTATGGTCTTCATGAAATCTTTATTCTAAGAACTGAACTTTTTAACTCCACTAGCGCCACTGTGGTCTCCAGCCTTTCTCTGTTAATCATTTCCAAATCAAGTTCATGGGCAGGAGAAATATCTCTAGGGTACTCCTGAGATGTGGCTGAACTCAGCAGTCAGTGGAAGAAGGCACCTCTGAGCACCCTGACACACTTTTTCAAATATCTTAGGCTGCAATTTTGAAGAGCCTCTTTGGATTTCAGTTTTTATGAGGAAGAAAAACAGAAAGCTGGTCTGCCGATAGAAGTTTTCAAAGATTCTTGCATTGCTAAATCACAAGCAATGTTCAGTGTGGAGCCTGGTGAATATTTGTGCAATTATTACATTTTGGCCCAGTGCAATTAGCTTGGCAACATTTGCCTGTGAAGACCACCATCGCTAACAGCAAAGGATTGCAGGTCAACATCATGAGTCACTGCCAAAGCTGCCTGGACCCTGCCTACATGATGCTTGGAGCCTGTCCAGGTATTTAGTCCCTAAAGAAGTTTGCACAAACGATACTTATCCTCAAATTAATCTCAACATTTTAAAACTGTAGCAATGGAAATGGTTAAGCTCAGACTGCCCGACTGAATTTTTGCCAGTTGCCAATCGCAGTGCTTTCTCTTTTTTGCTTACCACTGATCCATGCATGAGCTTACCAGTGCATAAATGGCCAGCAACCATGTGGAGTGGCACCCTAACATTTCTGTCGAAGCTACAAAACTAACTCAAATGTAGAGACAGTTGAAATCACAAAGATCAGGCGTTATAATAGTCAATTCACTGTCAACAGTACAATCTTCTGAAGTTTACGGCCCAACATAGTCAAATAGCCAGAGGAGGGAGATATAAGTTGAATCGCTAATAGAATCGCTCTAGCTGCTTTGCCCCATCTTGTCTGCATTGTATATTGTCACTGCTGTAATATATTTTCCACTACAAGTAAGAAGTCTTCTTTTGATTAGGGAAGTAGTATAGTGTGGAGGTTAAGCATGTGAGCAGTAGAGTAAGACCACCAGGAGTTGAATTTTTGTTCTCCCAGTTTCTAATTGCATGATCATGATCAAGTTACTCTCTGTGCCTCAGTTTCTTCATCTATAAAATGGAATTTTGTTGTGTGACCCTAGGTGCAAAGGATTTGGAATAGGATCTCACACAATTTAAGTACCATGCATGTTTTAGCTGTTCTTGCTCTTGCTTAAGGATCATTTTTTGGTTGTTTGATTCCACAAACCCATAAGAAGCAAAAACAAACCTACATAGCCCATGGGTAAAGAAACAGGTTATGTAATAAGGGCTGGATCTGGGGGTTTCATCTACTCATAATGTTGCTATAAGACTTAACCAATGTAAATAAAGTACAGTGTCTGAAACCTACGAATGAATGATAAGGAGTCTCATCAGTATTGTTGTTGTTAATGTTTTCTGCATAACCTAAAAAAGGCACCCCAACTTTTGATGAGGAATGAATTTCACTCAAGAAAACAGCAGTAGCAAAATCATAGAACATTAGAGTCAGAAGGACCCGAGAGAAAATCCACCCCAACCTCTAACCCAAGAAATGCTTCCCCTTTTCACTTCTCTGTTCTTGACTAAAACAAAAAACAAATTAAAAAAAAAATAAAGAACAAATAAGAACTAAAACAACAACACCCCCAACAATAACAAACTACCTTTGAACATCTCCAATGAAGATCTAATCACTCCTTTATGACATAGCTCATGTCAGTAAAAATATTTTAAAATATTTGCAAGTTTTCGTTTACATTTACCTGAAATTACTCACTAGAGGTTTCCCCTGCTACCCAAAAGTAGAACATTTCGAGAAAAATCTCTTTCTTTTTCTTTAAAGATTGTTTGTTTATTTATTTATTTGACAGAGAGAGAGAGAGTCAGAGAGAGCACAAGCAGGGGGAGCAGCAAAGGGAGAGAGAGAAGCAGGCTTGCTGAGCAGGAAGCCAGATGCGGGGTTCAATCCCAGGACCCCAGGATCATGACCTGAGCGGAAGGCAGACATTTAACTGGCTGAGTCACCCAGGCACCCTCCATGCTTTTTTAAAAAAGAAAAAAATTTGAGCATTCTGAGACCCCAAATGTAACTTTTCTTATGCTTTTCTGATACCTCAGGACATGTCTTGCTAAGGGATGCACAAAATAAATCCTGAGAAAGCACAATGCTCACAGACACAGTTCAGAGCTGTGACAGCTGGATGTTGAGTGTAGGTCCTGGGAAAGGAGCTTGGCAGGGCCCCTCTCACGGCTGGGGTGAGCACTGTAATGTTTTACTGCAAAACACATCCTGAACACTGTTCACATTTTTTTTTTATAAAAGCAAAAAATGCTCCTTGGATTCCTTTCATTTAGCAAAAACAGGTACTAATGCAGGAATAATGTGAATTTTGGAAAAATGAGGGCACTTGTAATCTTTAACCCATCATTTCAGCGTCTGCTCTCTTCGTTCTTCCAGAACCCTCTAATTCTTTTTCTATATCATGGTGCATGGTCTACCTCACACCCCATCAAGTTTTTTTTCTTTTTCCTCCAGGCTAAAAATTTCTAGTTTCTTTTACTAATTCTCAGATAACCTTGTTTTAGTTTTGTCTTTATTTTAACTGCCCTCCTAGGAGTGTGTTCTGCTTTGATCATTTTTTTTCTCCTAAAATGTGATTCCTAATGAAATAAAATACTCCATAGATAATTCTTTTTAGTATATGGCAAAGGGGAAATATTACTTCTTTTCTTGGACATTAAATTTCCATTATGTAGCCCAAGATCAAATTAGCTTTCTTGGCAGCTGAATCACAATATTAACTACTTGACAAGCTTATAGTTCAAGATGCTTCTAAATATATTTCTTATAAATTGTTCTTATTTTTTCCCTGTCATGCACTTTAACAGCTGGTTTTAGAACTTAAAAACAGGGGTGCATTTATCCCTAATAATTTCCCACCTGTAAATTCAGCCCATTGCTCCATCCTGAGTACATTTGTTCCGATTCTTGTTAGCTAACTCTCCCAGGTTTTTACCACCCACATGCTGTGAGAAGTTTACTATCAATGATGTCCTTGAAATATCTGGAGTGCTGAAAGTGATGGAGTTAGTGGTTAATGCCAGTCTTTTAAATGGTACATTTTGGATATGATCACTAGCCAATTATAAATTCTCTGAGTATTTTAACACTCAGTTCAGTTATAATCAAAGGTGCCATGAAATACTAGTCAAATCCCGAAGGTCACAGCATTTCACTAATTTGTTAACTAGTAACCCTATTATTAAAATAAACAAAACACACACCAAAAAATCCACATGCTGGCAGTACTTACATCATAAAGCCTCCATCTAGAAACCTAGAGAAATGCCAAATGATATAGTTCAGGGAATCCCACTTACCATTCCACTCATCCCTCTCACCTGACCTCAAGCAAAGAAAAGTAAAGACATTCCCTTTATTCTGTACCAACACTGGTGAACTCAAAGAGAGACTTCCTGTGAATTTTCACAAAATGACACATCCTTTGCCTTCAAAATTATATTTTTATTGTGACCTATGAGGAAGGACACTGGAGCATGGTCCATATTCTGGTCAAGTGACCGATATCATACTCTGGCTTTGGTATGTTCTTCTAAATTTCTGAGAATGATGGTAGATATCCCTTCCTTAAGAGGCTTTTCTGCTCATAGATTAGAAAGTCGTCAAGAATTTTTTTATTTTACACTTGGAGGTAGTCACTCATTTCATAAACACATATGGAGTGGAGTGCTCAGTGTGTGTGTGTGTGTGTGTGTATGTATAATAATGCATACATGTATAGTAAATATGTATAATACACATATATTTATATAAATTTGTGATAGGTATAAGGGATTTAAATTACTTTAAGAACATAATACTTGGGTTCCTGGGTTGTTCAGTTCATTCGGCAACTGTCTTCTGCTCAGGTCATGATCCCAGAGTCCCGGGATCAAGACCTACATTGGGCTCCCTGCTCCATGGGGAGTCTGCTTCTCCCTCTGACCTTCTCCACTCTCATGCTCTCTCTCACTCTCTCTCTTTCAAATAAATAAATAAAATCTATAAATAATCTATAAATCTATAAAAAATCTATAAAAAATAACAATAATCTATAAATCTATAAAAAATCTATTTAAAATCTATAAAAATCTATAAATAAATAAAATAAAATAAATAAATAAAATAATACTTTTGTGGAGCTGATAATCTAACTAGGAAGACAAACACAGTAACAAGTATTAAGAAGACGTTGTTATAAATACTGTACATAAAGCGTGCATAAAGGACTAAGCAAACATAGCAGAACTTGTAGCATCAAGCTAGAATATCAGAATAATATCACATAAAAATGAATGTACCTTTGCCAAGGACTAGGGAAAGGAGATAACCACAGCTTAAGAACAACACTTCAAGCCAAAAAGGCACACACAAAAAATACCTAGTCATCTACTAACCTGGGCTATTGGTCCACTGTCAACTCTCCCCCAGATCTTTCCAGCAGATCAATTATCTCCCAGCTTTTGTCCTTGTCTCCTAAAGTCTATTCCAAACATGGTAGACAAAGAGATCCTTATAAAATCTAAGTCAGGTCATGTTACTAATGTGCTTAAACTCTTCCAATGACTCCTATAATAAAATCAAATAATAAATATGCCAGAAATAATATTCTAAAATAAAATCAAATAGTAATAATTTTAAAAATGATATCACAGAATAAAACCAAAGTCCAGAAAATGGCCTCCCAGATGCTCCAAAATCTCCAGTCCCTCTCTTTACTATTATCCTGACCATATTTTTTTGGACAGCTCTAGAGATATTGGCTGCCTTGTTTTTCAAACACTCCAAGTAGCCTTCCACTTCAGGACCCAGGCATTGTGGCTTCCTCTGCCTGGCACGCTCTTCCTACACAGACAACCATATGTCTCCCTATGGTCCTGGTTTCATTTTCTTCACAGCACTCTTCACCCTGGATCATTCCATATATTTACTGATTTGTGCACTATCCACTTCCTCCTACAAGAATATAAACTCCATGATGGCATGGATTTTGTTTGTTTTGTTCTACACTATATTCCCAAGTATTTTCACAAACTGAAGTACTGAAAGCAGACTCAGAGGAGGGAAGCGTGCATGGGTGTCATTTTATGAAGAATCTAGCATTCAGATGGGAAGTCAGAAAGGATGGACTTCATCTTTTTGGCAATAAGAAACTGTTGAATGCTGTGGAATCTTTTGGAAAACAGAAGCAAAATCTTTGAACTTTCTATACCCTCAGGGCCATTTTTCAGGTGAAGCTTCAGCCCAGTATTATTCCCAGGTACACAAGCCCTGAATAGGAAACTCTGCCACAACTAACAGGGTTTATGAAGACTTTAATGTTCTATAATAATATCCAACATAGCCTGATGAAACTAACCAGCTCCTTTTACTGGCTACTAAGAAACCACTGAAGCATATGAAATGGAAATCATTGCTATTTACATAATTGAATCAAGAATGAGAAATTAAAAGAGTCGTAAGTTAACATAATTTTAAGATGAAGCAAGCCTATTTTTTGTCACTGCTGACCAAAAGGAAAAATAAGTTTACATATTAGAAGGATAACAGACCTGCTATACAGTAAACTTTTGATGTCAAAACAGACATTTTCAAATAAACAGGAATAAACACATAATTTTAGTTATAATGTTGACTTTGTTGTATATTATATATAAAATATGTGAAACCAAAGTCTGAAAACAAGGGCTTTGGGTTTCTTGAAGCAACAAAAATAGTGTGTCAAGTAGATGATGAATACATAGCAGTTGTAACCCAGCAGGTAACCCAAATTCAAGGTGAGATTCTAGGCAGAGATAAGACATTTGTCCTCTCTATGAGCTGAGAGCTAGGAGTTACAAGAATTATGGAAATGTTAACTTGCTTTCAGAAAATATCAAAATTATAAGAAATACTACTACAGTGTGTTGGTAAACTTCCTCAGTTATTTGGTTCATTATTTTCAAGGTCAATATTGAGTAGCCTCCTGACCTTGACTCATTAATTGCTTACTCTTATTGTACATATTCAATCAGACAGGTACATACATTGCTTAGATTCTAAAGGAAAAGGTAAATGAGAGCTGTATTTATGAAAAGCTACCCTGTAACTTGCATAATTATCTTTCCTACTTTCAGCCAATCACAAGCTGCAATACATATTATCCTCACATTTCCTTCTAGTCCTGTCAAAATAGCAATCCAATTCTATTACGATGTATTTAGAGATATGGATGCTATAAAAGAAAAAAATGATTTAAAAGGAAAAGAAATCCAATGGAATATCATATAAAGAATATTATATTAAGAAAAAGTATTACACATTTTGCTTTTGACAAATAAAAATAATGACTTTTCAAACACAGACATTTTCTCATTTATCTGTGAGAGTTTGGGCATAGTAAAGAAGTTAGGGATTACCTTGTGTTATTTTTTGAGTAGCTCTAAAGGCTAGGTATTATTATTATTATCATTATTATTATTTTAAACAGAGTGAAAACAGTAATTGGATTTACTTAGTGGCTTGCTCAAGGTTACAGCCTGGGTTCATTGAGATATGAACCCAGGACTGTCTGACTTTAACACTTTTGAACTCCCTAATAATGTAGGGAACATTACACAGTGTGTGCTTTTCTGAAGAATGAGTTAATAATTTTCATTAGGTTCATATAAATCATATAAAAGATACATTATTACTGGTTTACCTTGGAATTACAGAGTTAATGCAGTGCAGGTGGAGCTGAGTCAAGCTAGCTTAATCTCACTGGTCTCAGGATGCTTCCAGCAACACAGAATAGGTGAAATCAGCTTGGATGCTCCCCTTCTAAGTACAAAGTTTGTATCTGCTCTGATAAAGACAGAATCAGTTCTGATTGGTTGAGTGACTTAATGTTTCAGATGTCTTTTCTGATTGGTCATTGTCTTTACCATGTTCACTGAAAAACATTTGAAAAATAATTTTTTTTCAAATGATAAACAATACAAATACCATTCCATACTACAAATATCATTTACAATTGGCCCCATATTGCAGCCTGTCATTTTCTTCATGTCTCATCAAGGGTCTCACAGCTTTTTTGTGGGATTACTTGTTGCTTCAATGTCCATTTAAAAGGCCATAAGGTAAGTGCAATTTCCTATTTCCAGTCCGACTGATACTGCTTAAAAGAATGTGAGTACTTTCCAATACTCAACATCATTTCTTGGAATGCTAAGATAACATCTTAATAATGTAGTGAAATGAAAAAAAAATAAATAAAATGTAAATATTCCAACAAAAATACCCTAATCTTTATTTTATTATATTTTATTTTAGATTTTGTTTTATTTATTTGACGGAGAGAGACACGGCGAGAGAGGGAACACAAGTGGGGGTGGGTGGGAGAGGAAGCAGCAGGCTTCCTGCCGAGCAGGGAGCCTAATGCCGGGCTCCATTCCATGGTCCTGGGATCATGACCTGAGCTGAAGGCAGATACTTAACAAATAAGCCACCCAGGCACCCCCAAATACCCTAATCTTTAAAGAAGATTTTAAAATTGCATGAGAGGTTGGGGGATGGGTGAAAAAGATAAAGGGGATCAAGATTACACTTACCATGATGAGCACTGAATAACGTATTGAATTGTTGAATCATTATATTGTGCACCTGAAACTAATATAACATTGCATGTTAATTATACCTCAATAAAAAATAAGAAAAAATAGTATCACATAATTGGAATTTTACTCATTTTCTCTGTTTTTTGTTTGTTTGTTTGTTTTCTATTTGTTAGGGCTGTATGAGTCTTCCAGATACTTTGGATATTAACTCTTTTATAGATTAATGATTTGCAAATATTTTCTTTCACTCAGTAGATTGTCTTTCTTTTTTGATGATTTCCTTTGCTGTGGAGAAGTTATTTATTTTTTAAGTTTTTATTTGAATTCCAGTCAGTTGGGGTACCTGAGTGGCTCAGTCGGTTAAGCATCTGCCTTCGGCTCAGGTCATGATCCCAGGGTCCTGGGATCAAGCCCCACATCGGGCTCCTTGCCCAGCAAGGGAGCCTGCTTCTCCCTCTCACTCTGCCTCTGCTTGTGTGTTCCCTCTCTCTTGCTCACTCTATCTCTCAAATAAATAAATAAAATCTTTTAAAAAATAGTAAATTCCATTTAGTTAACATACAGTGCAATATTAATTTCAGGTGTAGAATATAGTGATTCAACACTTCCATACAACACCCAGTGCTCATCACAGCAAGTGCCCTCCTTAATCTGCATCACCTATTTTACACATCCCTCCACCCATCTCCCTCTGGTAACCATCAGTTTGTTCTCTATAGTTAAGAGTCTCTTTCTTGGTTTGCCTTCCTCTCTCTTTTTAGTTCCATTTGCTCATTTGTTTTGTTTCTTAAATTCTGCATATGAATGAAATCACATGGTATTTGTCTTTCTCTAATGGACCTATTTCATGTCCCTTAATACTCTCTAGCTCCATCCATGTCACTGCAATTAGCATGAGTTCATTCTTTTTATGGCTGATGGCTGAGTAATATTCATGTATATGACATAAATATATATTTATTCTCACAACTTCTTTATCTGTTTGTCAACCAATGGACACGGGCTGTTTCCATAATTTGGCTCTTGTAGATAATGCTGCTGTAAACATAGGGGTGCATGTATCCCTCTGAATTAGTATTTTTGTTTTCTTTGGGTAAATATCTAGTAGTATAATTGCTGGATCATAGGGTAGTTCTATTTTTACATTTTGAGGAGCCTCCATACTGTTTTCCAGAGTGGCTGCACCAGTTTGCATTCCCACCAACAGTGCAAGAGCGTTTCCCTTTCTCCATATCCTCGCCAACACCTGTTGTTTCTTGAGTTACTGATTTTAGCCATTCCGACAAGTGTGAGGTGATGTCTCATAGTTTGATTTGTATTTTCCTGATGATCAATGATGTTGAGCATCTTTTCATGTGTCTCTTTTGGAAAAATTATTTATGCCTTCTGTGCAGAAACTTTTTAAATGTGATGTAATCCCACTTGATTATTTTTTCTTTTTTCTTGTGATTTTGTTATCAAATAAAAAAAATCATTGCCAAGACCAATATCAAGGAAGTTATCCCCTATATTTTCTTTCTTGGTGTTTTAGAGTTTCAGGTCTTACATTCAGATCTTTAATCCATTTTGAGTTGATTTTTTGTGTATAGTGTAAGATGGGGTCCATTTTCATTCTTTATGTATGGCTGTCCAGTTTCCCAAAATCATTTGTTAAAGACTGTATCCTTTCCCCGTTATATATTCCTAGCTTATTTGTCAAAAATTAGGACCATAATGAGCAGGTTTATTTTCAGGTTTTCTATTCTGATCTATTCATCTATGGTACGGTTTGGCTTTTATGCTCCAGCTCTTTGAAAAATACCGGTGGAATTTTGATGGAAATGGCATTAAAAGTATAGATTGCTCTAGGTAGTATAGACATTTTAAC
>PISX010028768.1:0-21083 GCA_004024625.1 Mellivora capensis | reverse complement strand
TATTTTATCTCCGTTTTACAGGTCTTGAAACTGATGGTCATAAACAACAAAGGCTCAAGTTGATACAGTTAGTTAGAGGCAGATGTGACCTCACAATCCAGGACTGCATGATTAAAAAACAAAACAAAACAAAACAAAAACCTTGCAAAGAACAGATAATTGATGGCAAACACTCTCTGAATGGTGAACTAGGCTCTTTTGACTAAACTTTAACAGAGGCCCAAGCACAAGTGGTGGAGGAACATCCCGACCTTGGCACCCAGATCCCCTTCAGTGTCCCCTCCAAGACCATCAGACTTCCTGTCAGCAGCCCCCCCCCCCCCGCCAGGCCCCACAGCCCCTAGTCCTGATCTGGAATCTGTAGCTCCTGCCCCCACCCTCTCTGGCTGCCTTCTCTCTGCTGAACCTGGGCAGAATTTGTTCTGCTCCCATTAGCCAGAACAGTACTGCTTCCTGGGATCCAGCAGGGCACAGGACAGCCCGGGGAGCGCTGTTCCTGCTGCTATGTGGCCAGCTGGCAGTGAGCTGAGTCACCTTCCTTCCCACCCTCTCTAGGACATGGGTTTCCAAAACATCACTGCAGACATCTCATTTCGCTTGATCCAAGGACTAGCCCGTGGGGCAGGCTGACAGGGGTTGCCACTAAGTCCCTCACTGTATGGATGGATGGACAGACACGAAACATATGCAGCTAAGAAATGGCAGGGCAGAAATTCCTAAGCTAATTCCAATATGATCACAGACCCCCCAGTTCTTTTAACCATATCACATTGACTTCCTGCAAGAAATCTTGTCTCCTTTCAAGCTCGAACTAGAGAACTCAAACGCCCATGACTGCAGGAGGTAAGTGTGTATTTGCTTCCCAGTGAGTGAAACGTAGGGGTTGCCAGGCTGGGGAGGGCACAGGGAACCCCTCCCTGCCTTCGCCCCATTTTAATTCTCACAAAGCAAATCAAACCTCATCGTCTTGGTGATCCAAATGCTGAGCAGAGTGGAGGGTGGGTGGGCACAGGAGGAAAGGAGGTGGCCTGGGCATTCCACTATAGGGCTCTGCCCACAGGTGCTCAGGGCCAGCCAGGAGGGCCTGCATGACCCAGGGGCCCAAGGACAGAGTGCACTTAGTGGGAAGGGCTTGGTCTGGCCTGCCAGGGGCGGAGGGGCTACAGGTGGGAGAAAAGCCCAGCAGACCCCATTCTGAGTGGGAGGAGGCCCCAGGGGACTAGGAGGGAGGGACAGATGGAAAACTCCATGGGGAATGAAGGAGAAGAGCAGGAACACCAGCCCAGAAGGTGGGGCTATGGATGGAGTTGAGAGGCCAGTTCACAAAACACAGTGAGGGAAAGCGGACAACCCTCCAAAGTTAGAGAAGTGGGGAGTCCAGGGTCCCACAGGTGCAGAGCAGGTGAACCCAGGGCTCCCATCCCCCAGCCAGGGCACTGTGGATGGGCCATGGTCACTGGAGCAGGTACACCTGCAGCAACCCAGCAGGCAGGGCAGGTCTGGGGCTCCAAGCTGCCCACCCAGTAAGTCCCACAGGCGACCCCATCCCAGTGTGGGTGCTGGCCAGATCAGTGAGAGGCCCCAAGGCCCTGAGAGCAAAAAGAAATACAGCTGGGAGTGGCTGCAATCTGTAGAATGGGGCCAGCACGTGCACCTGCCAACTGAGGCCTCATTCCCTGCAAAATCTGCCAACAGCATCAACAGGCTCTGGGATTCCTCTTCTAAAACATCCTGTCAGGGCACTTGGGGGGGCTCAGTGGGTTAAGCCTCTGCCTTCTGCTCAGGTCATGATCTCAGGGTCCTGGGATAGAGCTCCGCATTGGGCTCTCCGCTCAGTCTGGAGCCTGCTTCCAGCTCCCTGCCTGCCTCTCTGACTACTTGTGATCTCTATCTGTCAAATAAATAAATAAATCTAAAAAAAAAAAATCTTGTCATTCCCTGGCCCCACCTCCCTCCAGCCACCACCCCATCTCTGCCCCCATGCCCCCCAACAAAGCCTCTGAGTGCTGTATGCAGCTCCAAGCCCTCACCTCCTGCTCTGGTTAACCCATCCTGGCCTGGCTCCTGTCCCACCACCCCTGGAGCCGCGTTTGTCCGGACCCAGGGTCCCCTGCCCTCTGCTCTGTCTGGATCACTGCTGGGATTCAGAACAAACTGCCCCAAGATGGTCCATTTGGTCTTGCAGGTAATTTTGAGCTGGAAACAATCAAGGTCCAAAAAACTCAAGAAGAAACTGTGACCTCCTCAAACTGCCTGAAAGTTTAGAAAAACTCAGGAGGAGCACTCTCTTGGTAGATAGCTACGTCATACTGTGAGCGAAGTATGGGGAGCGGGAGGAGCCCAGGAAGACCTGTTTGATCAGAGTCCCCTGCGTCCCATCGTTTCCTGATAGGTCCAGCAGACAAGTGCTACCAAACAGTGGTCTTGTTTGTCTTCCTGTAGACTGTATTCCTTCCCTTCGAAGTTCCCAAGCCCTGCCTGGTCTCAGTCGCAATGACAATGTTCCTCATCTCCTTGCCTTTGGAATCTCACATTATTGCAAGGGGGGGGCAGGATGTCCCTATTCCTCATGCTGCCCTGCCCTGCCCTGCCTGAGCTTCTTGAAGCCTCCATCTGCCTGCACCAATTTGCAAATGAGAACACAGATCAGGGAGGCTCCCGGAAAGAGCCTCCTCAGAGGGGTGGGCTCCAGTTCCTTGTCCCCCCACCCCCCGCACCCCCATCTCTGCCTCCTTCTGTGTTTAGCCATTCTAATTAATGAGCAAACATTCTTTACAAAATAAAAACCTTGGGATTAATTTAATCAGAAATTTAATTGCCCTATAATTAATCATCTAAGCTTAATGAATTGAACCCAGATCTCTGGGAGTTGGGTGTATCCCACTGACTTCTGAAAATAACTGTGTCAGAACCTCAGGCTTCCTGCTCCCACTCAGGGCCTATGGCCCCTGCTACCCTTGCCCCCAGCAAGCAGCCTGGGCTTGGCTCTTTTGAGGCTGGAGGGCACAGCCTTTGCTGGGAGAGGCTGCCGGACTACGGGTCACCCTAGGCCAGGGAGGCTGATCCCGCTGCGCCGTGTGCCTCTATGCCCACCGCGGACCCTCTGCAAGCTGCCACAGTTTCTTCATTGGTGGCACAGGGAGGACTCCAGCCGGCCAGTCTCCCTGGGCCCTGGGCAGGCTCAGAGGGTCTCAAGGAGGAGCAACAGGGTTTGTAGACTGTGAAGTCTAACCAACTAGTGAGAAAGACCCCACAACCCCACAATTGGATCCTCTCTCCACTGTCCCCCAAGTCCCTCTGGTCCCCTGCCCATAGCAATGAAGGAGGGCAGTGGCCCACCATCTGAGAGCATCTGAGGGGCTGACCCCTACATGGTCTGGGATCTGGAGAACCCAGCCGAGATGGCCATCCCAAGGGCCCTAAAGCCTGCTCCTGGGAGACTGGTGGAAGGCCAGGACACAAAGACAGATGAGGTCCTCATGGATGGGAGCACTCCCAGTGGGCCAGGCCCTGGGCTAAGGCTCACTTGCACTCATGTGTGGTGTCTTTTGAAGCCCTATGCTGGGCCAAGCAGGGTCACCCTCCTGTAAGTGAGGAAACCAAGAACCAGAACCAGAAGAGGATGGGGTCAAGCCCTGGCTGCACAGGTGAGAGATGGGGCAGGCGCCAGTGGCCGGTGGGCAGGACCCCTGCACCTGCCAGTCCAGGGACAGTGCTGGGGCCCCAAAGGGAGGGCTGTGGCTGCCCAGCTCACTCCAAGAGCTGGCTGGACTTCTGTCTCTGGGCCACTAGGGACAGAAGGCCAAACTCCTAGCCCACCAGGGCAGACTTCCTCTGGCCAAAGGGCTCCAGGTTCTGTGTAGCGGCCTCTGCCCGGAGGGAATTAGTCCCAGACGGGCCAACCCCTGACCAACATTGGAGCCTCTGGTGATACGTCAGCCAAGGATTGATGAACTTGTCTAACTTGGGGGCTTCCGGGCCAGGGTCCTCCCCTGGAGTGTTTATGCCACCCCATTCGCTCAGGAAAGGCAGGATTCATAGAGCATCATGGCCTGAGGACCCAGTGCAGTTAATATTCCTGTGCCCAGGCCTCCGGTAGTGGATGAGGAAGGAAGTACAAATCTTTGGATTTAAAAGCAGATGGAAAGAGGAGTCTGGCCACGTGTCCAGCGACCGACATGGACGCCTGAAGAGAACGCTGCCCTGTGGCTCTGTGCTGGGCATGGCCCCCGGCCGAGTGGCCTGGGACGTCATGCATGGCAGGCAAACACAGCCCTTCTAAGCATCACAGTCTGGATGGCCTGGTCAGCGGAAGAACCCAGGACCCGCCGTGTGCAAGGGGCACATGTCCAGGTGTCCAATTGTTTGTCTTTAAGTTACCGTGGGTCTACGCAGCTATACTACTGAGCTCGCCCATACCTCCCGGCCCCAAGGAGAGAAAATGGGAGCGGGTGGAAGGCGAGTCACTCTATGGGTCCAGGCCCAAGCAATGGCCCCACCGGGGTGGGCTCCATGGCAGGTGTGGGACGCTGGCGCCGAGCTAGGGACTTGCTGGAGTTCTGCACCACAGACTGGGAGCCCAGGCAGCATGAGGGCACTTGTTCAAGGCTGGAGAGGAAGGGTCTGCTCCTGGCCCTTCCCCAGGCTTGCAGGCGGCCATCTCTGTCCCCCCATGGTCTTCCCTCTGCGCCCATCTCTTTTTCCTAATTCCTCTTTATTTTCTTACTTTAGGAGACTAGCCACACTGGATTGGAGCCCAGCTTGATGGCCTCATTTTGACTGGATTCATCTGCCAAGCCCCTCTTTCCAAATTGGATCACGTGCTAGGCAGTGGGGGCAGGGGATGCATCAAACCCATACAAACTGCAGCTAGAGATATGCAGCTCCCAGCACAACAGGCCCCACAGCCTCAGGGTCTGGGCTCAGACGCCACCAGCCCAGGATGCAGACAGGACGTCCACGCCCAGTGACAGTGAAGATGCCCCTGCTGAGGCTCACGCAGCTGGACGCCGGGTGCAGGACCCCCCAGCCCCCCACAGAGAAGCCACTGTCCCCCTGGGGAGAGAACACTTGATCACGCGCTGAGCTCTCTGACCAACTTATGACCTCAAGAAGCCATTCCTTCTCCCTGAGCCCCCATTTTCTCATGTGGAAGAGTGAAATAAAATAATTTAGTCTGCCCCATACCATGCGGCTTTCTCCCCAGATCGGACGGCCCAGTGCCTGCAAGAGCATCTTGTACCAGTCAGTCCTCGCTGCATAACAGGCAGCCACAAAGATCTCTGAGATTTCATCCACATGCCCACAGGTAAGCTGGGGCTGCCTGGGTTGGGCCAGCAGCTCAGCCTCAGCCTGCAGGTTTACCCCAACTGTGGTCTGTGCCACCAAGCTGGCTGGTCCATTCCATCTGTGTTTACTTCTGCTATGGCTGGAGAGGCAGTGAGAGCACATGTGCCAGATGCACGGCCGTGTGTTGAGCCCATGCTTGCGTGGGGTCTGTCCGCACGAAGACACCAACAGGGAGAGGGAAATAGGGGGGTCAGCTGGGGTCTCACATCCCCCATGTGTTGACAGTTGTCCCCAGGTGGCACACGGACTCTGTCTGACCCCATGGCCTAGCCCCGTGCAAGGTTGGCCCAGTGACGTTCCCTCTACTACAGGCACAAAGGTTTAATTTCTGCCATTTATATGAACAGAAATTATTCACTAAAATTTAATTTGGTAAATTCTAGTCTTTGTAAGCAGTGAATTCAACAGAGACACGATCAACCAGTCAGCAGCCAGCCCCCCAGAGAACAGTGATCGCACAGCATCTCTGACTGCTTTAAATCCCCAATTCCCTAATTACCATGTCAAGCACAGTCATTATGTGAGTGACAGCAATGTTCCCCATCTAGAAAAATAAAATATAACCTTGGGTGGGGGATTATCATTCTCTGCCAGTTGTCAAATGGGGAGATTTCAGAAGCACGACTTCTGAATTCCATGGTCGTATGAGGAGTTAGCCACGTTGATGGAGACAACGATGACCTAGCCCAGAGCAGTGCTGCCCAGCACACCCACCCCACATCTTGTGGGTCCCCTTGGAGGCTTCTACCAGAACCGGGGAACTGGGCCCCACATGCTCTGGGGACAGGCAGGGGCGGGGGCGACACAACAAGACGTGAGTCATGCACACCTCCCCACGTGGACCAGAGCTCTGGGGACTTCCTATGAGTTGATGATGACAGAGTCCATGCACACCTGGTGACCAGCACGGCCAGGGAAGCAGGTGACCTCGAATGTTTGTGAAAGCCTGTGCCTCGTCATCCACATTGGACTGATTTGCTTCTGCTGGGTCTAGGGAAGCAGAACTGAGTCCCTTGGGTCAAAGAGAGAGGATGAGGTGGACCTTGGAGACCCCAAGACCGAGGTCGCTACAGACAAGGCAGGTGAGAGGGGACTGCCTCACACACACAGCCTGCAGGTGTTCTGCAGGTGAACACAGGACTGTGTTCACAGGCACGGGGTGGTTCCTGGAGGCCTCCCTGGAGGTGAGTTGCTGGAGAGCCAGAGCGCTTGGGGCGCACCAAGGATGTGAGGGCCCAGAGCCATGCATGTGGCAGGCAGAACCAGAGTTCAGACTCTGGCCAGCAGAGGAGGGGCTGAGGGCAGCAGGAGAGCAGGACAGGTGGAGAAGCCAGCTGGTCAGCAAGAGCGTGGCATCCACAGTAGAGGTCCGGGGCTTGGGGGAGTGGAAACGGCTAGCGATGGGGGCTGCGTGAGTCTGATGGTTGGAGGCATGAAGCTCTGGAAGCTTGGGACCCCCTCCATTCCATCCCATTAATCTGGACTAGGACTGCGTTTCCTTGGCTGTAGATTTCTTCAGGCCTCTGAGGTTGCGTGTGAAGACCGGACAGGCCGGGACACCAGTACAACCCCTAACCCCGATGTGCCCCCACACTTGCCGGGCAGCAGATGTGGTGCTGTGGAGTCCCTGTGTCGGAGGGCGACGGGCGGGTTCTGAGGTCCAGATCTGAGTCAGGCCTTGAACCTACCATCCACCTGGTATGAATTTCACTCCTCAACACAGGGGTCCTCGGCATGGGCCCAGCAGAGGTCGCACAGGGGACTGACTTCTCTGTGACAGAGACACGTCAGGACGTCCACATTCTCACCCCTCCTGCAAGGTGCCATCAGACGGGGGTTGACAAGCAATGTCCTGCAGCCTGTCCCAGCCCACTTGGACGGTGGTCACCTCCACCAGACCTTGTGCCCATTCCAGCATCTCTGCTCATGTGAAACATCATGGCTAACACCAGTGACATCGGATGTGCACCCTCCCCCCGACCCCAGCCCTAAGCTGCAAACGCGTGTGCTCACCGATCTGCTGGACATCGCTCCGTGGGTGAGGGCCTCCTGCCAAACAGACCCACAGGGGTGGCTGGAGGCCCCCTTGCCCACTCCTGTTCTCTGCTCATGTCCACACCAGCAGCCCTGGCCATGCTGCAGGCAGCTCACGGCCCCTCAGTGCCCACATGGCAGCCTCCAACCAGGACTGCCCTGGGTCTGACTGGCTAAGATGGGTTCACACGGGAGCAAGGCAGTTCCCCAGCTGGTCTGACCAAAGTCCTTACAAAGAGACATTTGAACAGAGAAATCCACACATGGAAAGCATGAAGGCAGAGACTGGGTGAGCATCTACAAGCCAAGGTGCTCTGGAAACTGCCAGTGACCACAGTCACGGGGGCGAGGCCTGGGCCACACTCTCCTCCCAGCCTCAGCAAGAACCAAGCCCACCACCCTGACCCTCCAAAACTGTCAGATGCAAGCTAGTTCTGCTGCTCACACCCCTGTGTTCAGATGCATCGAGTCGGTCCTCATGGGGAGGGAGTTACAAATACCGACAGAGAAAACCTGAATCTGAACCAGGTGTACCGATGTGAACTGAGGGCTTCCGTATCTGGAGACTGATGCAGAAGAGTCAGCGTGTGTGCATAACGGGGACTGATGGTACATCCGGATACGCACTATACGGCCATACATACAATATGTAAACTACACGCAGATAATGACAACACATAACGTAGTGTGACACAGTATCTTACAGACATCTCTCAGCTCTGTTCTTTCAGAAAGCCAGAAAGCAGGGGCGCCCCGACACCACTGAGCATGCCTAGCATCTGGCTTCTACATACCATTTTCCACTGAAAGAAGGAAGGGCTCCTCAGAGAAGGTACTGATCCCAGACCTGGGGAGGTCAAGGTCAAGCAAGGAGGTGTACGTAGAATGATGGGGACAGAGCCAGGACGGGTCAAGGGACACAGAGGGCTCCCACTGGTCAAATTCGAGATACTGTGATTATGAAATTGAACGGCGGTAGCAATGGGTTAGAACCTGCTGAGTAAAACAGGAAACCGTGAGTCCATATAGACGTGCACATACAAATGAACTAAAAAATGTGATGAGGAGTAAAATACTGACACAACTTGAAGCATGGTCTCGCAGCACAGAGGCATGACAGATGTCCTCCTGATGAGGGGGCTGGAGCCATCACCTCCAGCAACAGGACACATGGACACAGGTGCCCTATCCCTGTGGAGGATGCATCAACAAACCTTGCTCTTGAGGAGCCCCACACAGACCCAGACTCCTGTCCCGTAGCCTTCTGCAACCTCAGGGGAAAGCCGAGGGCCTCTCCAGCCCAAGGAAGCCACAGGGAAGGGAGAACTCAGGGTAGCACATGGTGCTCAGTTAACACACATCATTGGCACAGCCGGAGGGTGTGGGCTCTGGGTTCAGGCACAACGTGGCCACCCCCTGGGTCGGGGACCCAAGTAGTGTGTCCTGGTTGTGTGGGAAAACATCCTTGTTTACAGAAATACATGCTGAAGCTCCAGTTTGCAAATAACTTTGGGGCACCAAGGAGCCCCAGAATCTGTCCCATAGGCCCCAGCCCAGAAATCACCTCTCTCCATGCAGTCTTCCCAGTCCAGGCCAACCTCCCCTTCCGGGAGGCCATGGTGTTGGTGAATCATGACGTCTAGACACTGTTGAGGGCTGGCCCACCCTGCGCCTGGCCTGTGGGTGCTCACAGGTGCAAGCAAACGAGACCGATGCTAACCTGGGAGCCTCTGACACTCACCGGGACAGAAGGGGTTGGAGGATGCAGTTTCCAACCTCATGTGATTAGGAACGCCTCATGTGAGACGGATGAGAACCTCCATGAGTGGGGCATCTTTGGTCATACGTGCTGACGTCTGGACGATTATGAGCGGCCGCGGAGCTGGCTGGCCCAGCGCACCAATTAGAGCAAACCGCAGGGAAGACATCCTCACCCTGCGAGCCAACGGGGGCTCGAGGCTCAGCTCCCTGTGCATCTGAAATAATGACGCCTCTGCATCCAGGAGGAAAATGCCCACGAGTTCCGCCTGCTGCGCATCACGGAGCCAGCATCTCGAGGCACCTTCTGTGTCGATCCGCCATCTACCGCACGTGCACATCTCTAACAGGCTCCTGACACCAGCTGCCGGCCGCCCCCTTCCTGCCCCTCTGTGCCCCGGGATCTCAGGATGGCCCGAAGGCAGAAGGAAGCCTGACATGGGACCGTCCTTCAGGGTCCAGGTAGGTCCCACCTGTTCACTCAGTGAGGAGCACAGGAGGGCGTCAGCTCTCACCATGCCCGAGATTACTGTAGGTGGACATTTCCCTGAACGTTCCCTGACGCCTGCCTGACATGCTCCTCTGGTGCTTCAGCAACCCCTCAGCACTGCCCTCCAGCAAGTGTGTCGGGCTCCGGCTACAGCACAATGTATGAGTTCTCCACACACCATGCTGCACCATGTGGGACAGGGACTTCACACCAGCGGCCTCTGTCAGTATTGCGCACACCCCACCCTTCCCTTTGCACATCTGCCATTGATGATGAAGTCCTTGAGACAGCGCTAGGGTCACCTCTGCCAGGAAGCTCTCCCTGATTATCCTTTCCACGCTATGGACTCTGTCAGCAGGGACTTGACCTTCTGAGAAAAGCTTTTGTCTTGGGTGGGTTCGTCTCAAGGACTGGTCTGGACCAGAGTTAGGGACTCACAAGGCCTTGTGACTCTGTTAAGTCGGAAACTCCTCACCAGTCCACTGCCAGCAATGTTCGAGGCTCCCCATCCCCTGTCCCTCCAGCCCCCCTCTTTTGGGGGGACTGCTCTTTCTCAGACATGCTCTCAAACCCTCCTGCAGGCGCTGAGTGTGCTGCAGGCACAGTATCCCATTCTTCCCAGGGATACTGTGAGCATCCCTGTGCCAGGATGGAGCAGGCGAGAATCTGACGTGACAAGCACCCCATCCTCAGGGAAGGGTCTGAGCAGTGAGGGATGGGCCGCGAGGCAATCCACTGGAATGCGACGTGTTCGCACTCGTGTTGAGCAAAGCACTGTGGGACGCGGTGCTGAGATGGGCTGGCCCCGCCTGGAGGAGCAGGGGTTGGCTCTGACCGGGAACAGTTAGCCTGTTCCAAGCAGCCCACACGTGGGCGATTCCAAACTACACAGCACTTGAGCGCCCGACCAGCCCTCCGTGCAGCACCCGGGATGCAGGGATGAGGAACATCCAGAAAAGGACGGCCCCAGAAAAAAGGCATCTTCACCGCCAGGATGAGGGACCTAGAATTTGCCCTGCATGTGACAGGGGCCAGGACAGCCCCATGTTTCATAGAGACACCACCTTCTTGGGGCCTGAGCCGGCAGTTGACAACTTGCTGGCTCTGAGCTCCTCCTGAAGCAGAAAGGACAGACAACCAGGAAGGCCCACGAGGCTGGAGACCGGGGGCAGTGTCCTTCTTATGGGGATGTCCTCTTCTTGGCCATGACAAATCCTTCTGCAGCCCTCAGAGAAGGAGTTCATCAAAGCGCAGATGTAGTGATGGGGCTGTGGACACCTCCTGGCCCCCGGGAGCATGCTCAGTTCTGGGTGAGATGGTGCAGAAGTCAGAGAGAACACGCCTCACTGACTCAAGGATGCGGCCTGTCAGAGGGACTTCCATGGAAGCCGCGGCCCCCACATCCAAACCATCTGAATGGCGTCCCAGGTGTGCAGTCGGGATTCAGGCCTCGAGCATGGAGGGAGGAAGGAAGGCATCAAATGCTGCCAGGCCTCTCCCCCAGCACCGTGCTTGCCATCCCCAGGACCCACCCAGGACCCCCAGGCCAGGGCAAGCTCCTGCCCTGGACATCAGGACCCGGGCCCAGCCCTGGGGAAGCAGGATGGAGCAGAAGACCATGTTCTTGGTGCTGGTCCTGTCGGCCTGCTGGTCATCCCCTCAGGAGCAATGGGCAAGAAGGAGCAGAAGACAGAGTTCTCATCCCCAGGGACTCTCAGTCCACACAGCAAGAAAGGCCCAAAGGAGTGCCCCAGCCCGTGGCCCTGTAGCCACTGGAATGTCACACTGTCCAGCCCCTCCCTGGTTCTCCTGCATGAGTGGGAGACACAGCTCCTCTGAGAGACTCCCGCATCCGCGGTGACACTCCCTTGCCTGTGATCTTCCACACGCATCTGAGCTGAGCCCACAGCCTGACCCGTGCAAAGATCAGATTTTTTCTTGAAACAAGGAGTTCCTTGAGACTGGTGGCATGGCGGGAGGCCGGCAGGTGATCAGCACGGAAAGACTTTGGGGGGGGGTCCAGGCGTGGGCAGCCCCCAAAAACCATTTCCCTGGGCTCACGGAAAATGTCCACATGGGGGAGAACCCCGTCAGGCCGTCCCGTGACGGTCCGCCAGTAAAGGAAGGCAGGTGTCTCTTTAAGTCTGTTGTCTGCTCTTCATTCCAGGAGACTGAAACCGGGAGCACATGGTGGAAAGATATTTCTGAACACTCAGAGCGGATGATGGCGTCTGAATGAAAACTTTTGCTTGGAGACTTTACAAGTTCGATCTTGTGCCAAAACATACACTTGACTTTTTTTTTTTTTCTTCAGCTGTTTTTGTTCTTTAAGTTATTGATTGATTCAATTATCTAAAACTGTATAATCCTGCCTTCTGGGCACCAAGAAAGGCACTGTGCACCTGTGGCCTGAAGCTTCCAGGCCACCGCCATCCCTGTCACCCCGAGGTCACGGTCAGCACCGAGACCCACTGCTCACAGCCCATCTCCCTCTTGAACTAGAGGCAGTCTGTCATGCCTCCAACGGGTTTCCCGCAGCTACTGGGAAAAGTCACCACACACTCTCTCCCAGCTCTGGAGTCACGAAGACTAAATTTGAGGCTGTGCTCCTTCTGGAGGACCTAGGCAAATGCATTCTCTTGTCTCCGAGGAGTCCAGACGCACCTGTGCCCTTGGCCCCAGGGCCCTCCTCCACATCCAGCAGTGGCGGCGATCCTCCCCCTCCTTCCCTTGCTCCTGGTCTGTCTTTTCCACGCACGAGCACACACATGGGAACAAACACACGTGTGGACACACACGCCTCTGCCTCCCTTGTGTCACCTTGTCTGACGCAGACCCACCTGCCCCCACATAGGAGGCTCCTCGCACTGACCTGGGGCGCCTCCCAACAGTCCAGGATCACCCCCACCCCCAGTGAGAACCTTGAATCAGTCGCATCGGCGAAGCTCTCCTACAAGGTGAGGTCACACATTCCCAGGTTGGGGGCAGCACGATGTGGTATCTTCCAGAGGCCGGGACCCCATCTGGCCCAAGCCTTGGCCAGCTCCTCAGGTGCAGCTTCTACAGCCCCTCGGCCTCGGGCTGACCCCCCAGGACAAAAGCATATCTGTGTGGCTCTGAGCAGTGTGCTACCCCCGCGACCCGCCCCTCAATCTCTCGTGTGTGCGGGGGCATGGGCTTCCAGTTCTGCCGTCCTGCCACAAGACCACTCGGCACACAGGCTGACCAGGGAGGGGCCCGGCTGGTCGCTTGCAGACTGGCAGTGAGGCGGCCTCCAGCATCCTTCCTGTGGGCTCTGCCCTCCGACTGTGTATGCAGCAACAACTGTCTGTCCCCACACACAGCCTGGGAGGGAGCCCGCGAGGATGGGAGACTCCCGCCCCACACGGGGGTAGTACAGCCCCAGTCTCCCCTACCCCGTGGCCACATTCACCTCTGTCAGGTAACCAAGGGCTCGGCTCTCCGTGGGAGACCTTCATGGTCACCTTTCTGCCAGCCAGTCACCTCCAACAGGCACAAAGGCTAATGAGCCGTGTTCAAACCAAGGAAGCCAAAGGTTCCCAACTTTCACGACAACATCAATTTGCCCGACCACCCACTGCATCACGCACAGTCTCCATGGGACCCAGGGCGCAGAGTGTGACCTTCAGGGAAACTGTCCATGTCCTATTTCTTGCCTCATTAGCATGTAATTCCAAGACAGATTTCCAGATACATGGAAGGGGGAACGGATTGTGGCACAGGAGCCAAAGGCAGTGGGACCGTCCCCGAAGCCAGAGTCTGGGGGTGTGTTTGGCTTCAGCTGGGTTCCCCGCACTTAGGGCACTGACAAGGACTCATCCCGACCACCGGCGCTGGTTCTCAGGACCCTGTGCTCGGATCCCCTCCCTATCTTCTGTCTCTTGTCCAAAGGGTAAGCTGTTACTCATTCCAGGGCCCTGAAGAGGATGTTTGATGCACACACCCAGGAACCCTCCAGTCTGATGGAAGTGAGAACCTCGTGGTGCAGATTCCCCAGTGCAGATGAGCCCCAGGAAGAAGGGATCGAGGGAGCCCTCCTCTGCTCTTTCCAGGGCCACATTCTCCTCCCTGAGCCTCTTGGCTGCGTCCCATGTGAATGCCCCGCTGGCACACCTCTGGCCTGTCTGAATCCCAGAGGTCAGCGGCCCTTGGACGTGGGCAACAAGAAAACTCGGAGGAGCCAAGAGCCCAGCCACCCTGAGATCTGGGGCTACAGCATCCATGCAGGATGGGGCAATGAGGCTGACACCTGCTCTGACCCACCACCTTGTCTCCCTGACCTGAGCCCGGCTGTCGGGTTCTCTGTGTCCAGCACTTGGAATGAAATGCACCAGCCTGTCTGGTTGGTGTGTGTGGGTGGAGCGGGGGGAGAACCATGGTCGTGGGGTCTGTGGACCAAGGACTGGCATCCCAAGCAGAGAGGAGGAGGGCTGGGGGAAGAGCCCCCACGTGGTGGCTGCAAGTCTCTTATCACGATGATGGCCCAAACCCAAGGCAGGAATTGTGCCCCTCGTCACTTTTCTTACGCGGTTCTCTTCCCCGTGTGAACTCGGGGCTTTACTTTCTTTCCTACTTGGCATTACATTCCGAGTATGTTCTCATTTTATAGTATCTTTTTAACATTGTCTTTTCCCCCTTCCCCGTCCAGCCCCTGCTGCAGCCCCAGGGCTCACGGTCAAGGATCTGCCGTCCACACCATGCTAGGAAAGGCACATGCGTGCATCTCTATCTGCCCCTCTGTAGACACAAGTCTCTATCCCCCATATGCAGACTAACATACGAGATTTCTGATGGCCATTTTATGTTTTTGCAACAATAAGATCCTATGAGGCACGGAATTTTCCATCTTTCAGGTCCCCACTCGATGATAAGCTGTGGGCTGTGGGGAGGGTGCCTAACATTCTCAAGCAAGGACCTCCAATGTGTGGCACGTACGCCCCGCTGGCACCAGGGAAACATCCAACATTTTACCTCGTCTGTTTGAATCCTCCTGCCTCAGGCTGTCTATCCCATGCTTGTAATATTCGTACATGCACATGAAGATCTATGCTTTGGAGGTGCGTGCTGACACCCCATGAGCGGTCAGCGGCCCTCCAAGGTCATGGGGCCATGGAGGTGGGAGGGACTTTGTCCACGATTCCCCGCTGGCCAGAGATGCTGTTTGTGGCTGGGGCCATGGCTGGCCTCGTGCAACAAGTTCTGCTTGGTACGAACACTTACATACGAGTGCTTTAAGGTCTGTGGAACCCAAGCATAAAAGCTGGCTCAGGGGATAGGTGGCATCCTAGTCGTGAAGGATGTTGGTAGCCTCCTCTCCAAAAAGCCGTAGCCATCCACACCCGCCCCAGAACGTATGAAATTCCGGCATCCCTGCATCTTCCTGGACCTCACGGCTTCTCATCTTCTCAAAGTGTTGCCGATCCAGTGGGTGGGTTGGCAAGTGGCCCCATGCGAAGCGGTACCTTTATGGGTAAGTTGGGGCATCTGGCAAGATGAGCCCTTGTGCCCCTGATTCTCCAGGTGTCTGTTCTCAGAACTCACCTGCCACAGATTCGCCTTCAGCGCCCCCCCGACCCGAGAGTCGCAGAGGAGCAGCAGAAACCCACACATCGGGGGATGGGGGGAAAGAAAGCCGAACTCCGTCCAGATCATCTCAACAACACTGCTCAGCTTGTAAAAACCATGCGTGCCAGATCCCTGCAATTTCATCCAGAATAATAAGAAGCAGCATGTAATAATTCCAAGATGAGCATATTCGTAGTAAATATTTTAAGATTGATGGCTGTGCGAAATCCATTTCCTGGGAGTTTCACTAAAATGGCTTTGTATTAAAAGTGCCATTTCAATAAATATTCATGGGAAACCCATTGATGTGTTTTACCACTTACAGGAAAACTTCAAAAGTCCTGGAAGAAAAGACATAGGATGTGAGTGTTGCCTACTTGGGAGAGGGGATTGTAAAAACTATGTGAAACCCTCCTGGGCAGGAGCTGCATGTCCCATGCCCCATCCAGCCCACCTGTGGCAGGGCCCGCTGGCGAGAAGGGCTGTGGGAGCAGGGGTGGTGGGAGGCAGGAGCAGGTGTGTGAGCCTCTTTGGGCTCCGAAGCCCCTCACTCCCCCACAGCTGCTGTTTGATGAGCACCTGCTGTGTGCCCCACAGTACATCCCAGACATTCATACTGTCCCCCTGAGTCCTCACAGCCATGGTCAGTGCCACAGAGCTACCACAGCAACAGGGACACTGTGTCTTGGGAAAGTTAAGTCATCTGTCTCAGTGACACAGAGCAAGTTCACGTGGGCCCCATCACTCCCTCCTTACCTCTGTTTCCCGCATGTGGTTCCTCTGGGTTTCCAGGAGCTACTGAGGCAGTGAGGACAGGAGGAAGCCCAGCACGGGGCCAGAGGCCCCCTGCATCATGGCCCCTTCCTCGAAGTCCCTGGCAAGCCCAGTTGGCTGCCTGCTCTGGACTAGAGGCCTCCAAGCTCCCGTGATATCCCCCTTCCTGGCCCCTTTTCCTGCGGCAGGAAGCAAGCACACACAGGCGGAGCATTGAAAATCTGGCTGCATATTCCTGCCAACTTTCTTAGTCCAGGGTAACGTATTTATTTTTATAATGGCAACTTGTCCCCTTGGCACCGTTCGGATCCCACTGCTCCCTTGTTTAAGATGCTGGAATCCCTCCCCATGGCCAGCAGAATACAACCCAGATGCCCCACTTGGTTGGGCATTCGAGGCTCTCTAAGGCTCCCTGTAATCTGGCCACACAACCTTCCCCTTCACGGCCGCCATCCTCAATCCAATCGGCCACTCGTGCTCCTCCATCTTCCTGGGATGCCTCCCCTCTGCCCATCCCCACTGACTAGTAGCCTTTTAACTATCCTTCAAGGCCCAGCTTGGAAGGACCTGCCTCCTCCCTCAGCCTCTCCTGATCCCCTGTGACAGAGCAGACCACAGAGAACCCTCATCCCTGCCTTTGCTGGGATGTGAGCCTCCTTGGGGTTTAAAGGCGAGGACACCCATGCCAGCGACAGTGGCAGAGAATTACAGGGCCTTTAAAATGGAATTTTACCGAGATCCTCTGATTAGCCTCAAGAGGCCCCTTAACAGATAAGCAAATGGGCTTCTGAGCAATCGGGTGGGGTGATTGGCTGAGATTTGAACCCAGCTCCTGCACGAACAGCTCAGACCCACTGGCATCAATAGGTGCTTGCCCAATGTTTGCTGAATGACTGACTATTCGAGCACATGGATGAGCAAATGAGTCATGAGGGGAAATCACACAAATACACAATAATTACCTGCTTGTAGACTAGCACAAGGATTACCTAGAGCCCACGTGGCAAGACCCGGCATTTCCTGCCACTTGGGAAAACCTCGCTTACAATCATGCACCACCGCACACACTCCCAGGGATACAGACAAGGATGGCCTATCCTTCTGGGTCCAGGCCTGCAACGGCCTCGGGGGACACTAACTTGGAGGAGGAACCAGGCCCACAGGGTGGAAACTCTGGAGTGCTCATGGCCCCACATGGGAGCCTCCAGGAAAAGCAGGTTCAAACATGGCTACTCGGTGCCAGAGAAAGTGCAGGCAGGAAATGTCTACAGAGCCAAAGAGAGCCAAGCGGGCTACAGGAGGCAAGAGGGCAGATGGAGAGCTGCCATGGCCCAGCAGACGCCGGGCCACAGCTGCGACTCTGCTTGCGGGAACCACAGGTGCTGACAGAGCAGCGGGCACAGCGGAAATGCAGGAGTAACCTGTGTGTCGGTCCCAGAGAAGCCCAAGGCGCTGGCAGGCCTGTGGCAGACACGCTCAGCTCAGGGAGAGGCCACATGCCCATGGGGTACAGCCAGGAGCACACACAGATGGGGCCTGGACCCCTTGCCTGCCAGCCGCTGCCCTACTTCGCCTGATGCTGCACGGAGCCCCAGCCCTGCAGCATAATCTGACCTCTTGTCCCTACTCACTCACCATGGGGGGCTTCTGGAGACATGGAACACATAGTCATGTGTGCTCACATGCACACACACGTACAAGTACACCCCTACAATCACTCATTCACATGCATGCACAATCACACACTACATACATGATCACATGTACATACATGACCCACATGTGCACACTCACAGAGACATGTGTGCACAGGTACACACGTTCCCCATGCACTAACACACAGACACAATCACACACGTGTACATGCACACTCACACTCACATATGCTCACACCATCCCACTGACATGCAGACATGTGCTCACGCGCATGCACACGTGTCCACACACTCACGTGCACACACATGGTCACATGCAGACGCATGCTCACTCATCCGCACACATGCACAGACATTCACAAACATATACACTCATTCACATACACAGACGATCATTCTCACATGCAGACACATATGATCACATACATACACACACGACCCACATGCTCACTTGGAGACATGTGTGCACGTGTACACACATGTCCCCATGCACTAACACACAGACACAAACACACAGGTATGTGCACGTTCACACTCATGCTCACACACACATGATCACAGTCACACACACATACCTACTCAGACGTCTGTCCAGCTCCACAGTACAGATAGGAGGGTGGGTCTTCTGGGCATCCTGAAGGCTGCGGAGGCCCCTCCCTCCAGAGACCAGGCGTTGTTCCCATCTGTGCTGCTTTCAGTCTCCCCCAACCAGGACCTCAATCCTGCTCTTAATTATCTGCAGAAAGGACTGATACCTGTTAGATGGGCTCATCCTGTTTTAATTCAATTGCAAAACAGGAGAAATGCTCTCAGGTTTAAACCCCCTTGGCTGGAGGACAGCTAGACAGTGAGTGCTCACTCTCACACGAGTCCTTCTGCCCCGGGCGACCCGTATGGCCGGGTCAATGCCCTCCAGGAACCCCATGCTTGCCGCCTTGTGAAGTTGTTCATTTGGGCTTCACGATGGGAGGAAGCGGAACAATCATATAAGACTGCATTTCTGCGACAAGTTTTTGGATTTACTCTGAAAGACACAAGCATGTGCCGATTAAGCATGGGGGAAATTACCAGCGAATGTTTTAAAATGACCAATAGAGATGAAAATATCATTGCTCATTGTTTTTTATGAATCATAATGTGTGTCTCTTTTTTTTTTTCTGATGGAAACATCCAACAAACTCCCCTCCTAGATGACGGCCACACAGCTAGCACACGGTAATGCAGGCACGCAGGTGCCCGCCTGTCATAATTCATCTTCATAATTGTAATTGGCCCAATGAAAGAGCACAAAATCACTTTGCACAGAGCAGATTCAATAAAAACTGATGTCACTCTCCTCTCTTCCAAAGCAACAAGCTGGGAAGGGGAGCTCTTAAGTACATATCGGGTCGCTTCTCCGATTGCCACTCCCACCCCAATTTGATGATTTCGCGCCTATTTATTGAGGACCTACTCCACTGGAATCATTAGGTATTGGGGAAAGCAAAGCTTGAGGCAAATTCCCCACAGCCAGGAAGCGCAGTCAGGGGAAGGAGACAAGTTGCACCTTAATGAACGCCTAAGAAGAGAGGCGGCGTGGATGACTCCTGCCAAAGAATCAGGGAGGGCTTCATGGAGGAGGTAGCATTTAAGCTTAATGAAGAGGCAGGAAGAGGGTGGGCAGGAGCTCAGACTAGCATGGGGCAGTTTTAGTGGAGTGCAGGGGGGAGTGCGGGAGAGTGCCGAAAGGCAGGTGGAAGGCCCCTGATGTGGGAGAAGCGGGTGTTGAAATTTATAGGTGAAGCCTGAGCCCCTTCCCCTCGTGTGGGGAGATCAGAAGAGCAACCCAACCCTGCCAGGCCTTGGGCGGTCCAGCTCCCTTGGCTGTAGGCCTGCACCCAGGAGCCCAGAAGGGCGGTGCAAGGGACTCCGCCAATGCCCTTCATGACAGGAGGCAGGGCAGGTCATTGGGGTCACTGCTCACATGGGGCAGCAGGTCTCACAGGACTTGGACGAGCTCGTCATCCACCCAACCCCACATCACAGGACATGCTGCTAGCTGGAGGCTCCCAGCGCTTCCAAGGCAAAAGATTTTGGACCATTTACTGTTAAGTGCTTCTCTCCATCTCTGCTGCCGACATTCCCCTCCTTGAACATTTGAATGCGCCAGGAAAAGACACTGATGAGAAATGTTCAGGGGGACAGGAGGGAAATGATAATGAGAGCCACAAAGCAGAATCCATGGGAAGGGGAGTTCTCCTGAAGGAGTGGCAGCCGGTATCGCTCACTAACAGGGAAGTCGATTTGGGGACCAGGCGAGAGACAGTCAGAAAAGCGGGGCCCGGGGAACAGAGGCCGGGTGGCAGCCGAGGATGGTGGGAAGGAGACCCACGCTGGCGCAGGTCTGCTTGCCCGCCCACCATCCAGACCTCCACGCACAGCGGGGTATTTGCTAACAGACCGACTGACTGTGGGGAAACTAGGGGTCACAGGTTCTCTGCAGGGGAAGGCAGGTGCTGCTGTGAACTTTCCATCCCGGAGGATCTTGGCAACGTGTGGGCTGCGTCCCTCAGGAATGCCCCACCTATACCTGTGGCTCTCACCTTTCTGGGCCTGAAACCCAGACTCGGGGGATCTGGGACAGATTCGCCCTTTCCCTCCCCACGCACATTCCACCTGCTGTCCACTCCGTGTATTCCCTCTGCTGCTCCTGGGTTTCTCTGCTCCCCCCATCCCACCCCACCACCCCATGGCTTCCTCTGGGACAGACTGAATCTCTGGTTCCAAGGCTTCACTGCCTCATTATAGATCTTACTTCTCAGCCTTCCTCCAGCCCCACGCCCCTCCCCCAGCCCCAAGCCACTCCCTAGGCACCAAGGCCCCTCCCCCAGCCCCAAGGCTCCAAGGCCTGGCCCTGCTCCATGCCCTTGGGAGGGAGGTGCACATGAGTGGACCATGTGACCTGTCTGGGCTAATGAGATATTCTTGGATGCAATGCTGCCAGAGGCTTGCCAAGTCCTTGTGCTCTGCAGTTGGGCTAGCTTGCATTCCTGGGATGCCCTGAGAAGGTTATGCACCAAGCAGAGATGCCACTTCAGATGTGGCCTCTGGAGAAACCTGAGAAAAAGACCCGCATCTACCCAGGAGCCTGGAGCCATGCCCCACTCACCCGCCCCAGAACGAGGGTAGCCCAGATCAGCTGTAGCGAGGTAACCTGCAGAGCCCTGATCATGAGAAGAAATAGCCTTTGTCTCAAGCCACTAAGGGTCGGGATGCTTTGTTACATGGCATGGCTGCTCGGTCCACTGGCTGATGCAACCCTGGTCGTCCGAGCTCCCCACCTTCCTCCTTAAACCCAACTGTCATACGGATGGTAGATGTAGCAGGAAAGACTTCCCCATCAGGGATATTCCGACTTTCTTTCAGAGGCTTATTCCTTAGTTCGTTTGCCAACATAC
>PISX010028767.1:0-21075 GCA_004024625.1 Mellivora capensis | reverse complement strand
CTGGAAGAGATTATGCTGAGTGAAATAAGTCAAGCAGAGAGAGTCAATTATCATATGGTTTCACTTATTTGTGGAGCATAACAAATAACATGGAGGACATGGGGAGATGGAGAGGAGAAGGGATTTGAGGGAAATTGGAAGGGGAGGTGAACCATGAGAGACTATGGACTCTGAAAAACAACCTGAGGGGTTTTGAAGGAGTGGGGGGTGGGAGGTTAGGGGAGCCAGGTGGTGGGTACTAAGGAGGGCATGTATTGCATGGAGCACTGGGTGTGGTGCAAAAACAATGAATACTGTTACGCTGAAAAGAAATAAAAAAAAAATAAAATAAAAAATAAAACAAATTAAAAAGAAGAAATTAAAGACATAATTAAATGAAGACAAAGACAAAGTAAATGAAAACATACTCCATGTTCATGGAATTGAAGACTTAATATTGTTAAAATGCCAATACTACCTAAAGTGATCTACAGATTCAGTGCAATCTCTAGCAAAGTCCCAATGACATTTTTTGCAAAAATAGAAAAAATATATCCTAAAACCTATATGTAATCTCAAGAAAACCCCAAATAACCAAAAATAGTCTTGAAAAAGAACAAACTGAAGGATTCACATGTTCTTAATGATAAACTTACTATGAAGTTACAATAATCAAAATGGTGTGGTATTGGCATAAAGCCACATAGACCAATGAAACAAAGTACAGGACCCAGAAATGAGCCCTCACATAAAAGGTCAAATGATTTTTGAAAAGGGTGCCAACACCATTCAATGGGAAAAGGACAGTCTTTTCAACAAATTGTGTGTGTGTGTGAGGAGGGGCTGGTGGAAAACTGGATGTCCACATGGAAAAAAAAAATGAAGTTAGGGTGCCTGGGTGGCTCAGTGGATTAAAGCCTCTGCCTTCGGCTCAGGTCATGATCCCAGGGTCCTGGGATCGAGTCCCGAATCGGGCTCTCTGCTCAGCAGGGAGCCTGCTTCCCAATCTCTCTCTGCTTTCTCTGCCTACTTGTGATCTCTCTGTCAAATAAATAAATAAAATCTTTAAAAAAATGAAGTGAAACCCTTACCTAATACCATATATAAAATTTAACTCAATAAATCAAGGACCTGAATGTAAGACCTAAAACAATAAAACTCTTGAGAAGAAAACATTCAACAAAACTTCATGACTTTGGATTTTACGATGATTTGTTGGCCATGACACCAAAGGCACAGGTAACAAAAGAAAAAATTGACAAATTGGACTTCATGAAAATTTAAAAGTTGTATGCATCGAATGACACTCATCACAGAGTAAAAAGGGAACCCACAGAATGGGAGAAAATGTTTGCAGATCGTAAATCTGATTAAGGGTTAATAACCAGAATCTATAGAGAACTCTGGCAACTCAACAAACAGAAAATCAACAACCCAATGAAAAAAATAGGTAAAGAACCTGAATAGCCATTTCTCCAAAGAAGATAGGGGAATGGCCAGTCAACACATGGAAAGATGCTCAATATCACTGATAATTAGGGAAATGCAAATCAAAACTATGAGATACCACCTCACACACTTTTGAATGGTTATAATGAAACAAAAATAGAAAACAGTGTGAGGATGTAGAGAAACTGGAGACTGGAACTCTTCTGCACTGCTGGTGGGAATGTAAAATGGTATAGCAGCTATGGAAAACAGTTGATTGGTTCCAAAATGTTAAACAGAATTACCACGTGACCCAGCAATTCCCCTTCTGGGTTTACAGAATTGAAAAGCAGGGTCTCAAAGAGATAATTTGTACATCCAAGTTGATAGTATTATTCTTAATGCTGAAATGTGGAGCTAACTCAGTGTTCAATGACAGATGAATGAATAAGCAAATGTGATCTATACGCATACAATGGGATATTATTCGACTTAAAAAAGAAAAATTCTGACACGTTACAACACGGGAGAACCTAGGGGTACTATGCTAAGTGAAATCAGCTGGTCACTGTGACTGTGGCTCTGAGAAACAAGCTGAAGGTTTTAGAGGGGAGGGGAGGTGAGAGCTTGGGTGAGCCTGGCGGTGGGTATTATGGAGGGCACGTATTGCATGGAGCACTGGGTGTGGTGCATGAACAATGTATTCTGGAACACTGAAAAGAAATAAAATAAAATGAAAAAAAGATCAGCTGGTCACGAAAAGAGAAATACTGTAAGATTCCACTTACATGAGGTACAGGGGAGCTACTGTGAAAGAGGTATAGGGTTCCAGTTTTATAAGATCAAAAGTTATTGAGATGGATGCACAATGTGAATGTCTTTAATACACCGAATGGTATACTTAGAAATGGTCAAGATGGTAAATTTCATGTGTATTTAACCACAATATATAAAATATATAAAATAACCCAATTCTTGATGTTTCAAATGTTTGGAATTTTAGCTTCCCATGAAAAATTAGAGAACATTATATTAAGAAATGATAAAAAATGTGCTTGCTTAACAGCGTACTCTGAAAGCCCTACGGGTAACGCGTGCACGGAAGAAAGGAAGGAAGTTTGATGCATTCAAGGATGGCACTAAAGTCACGTTGCCTGCTGGAGCCCAGAGTAAATACAGCTGACCTTGTTGTAAGGTCACCGCTGAATTGTGATTACTGTCGCTGGACAAACCCAGATAGGGACCTGCCAGCACTTCTCAGGAATAGCCATCTTGCTGGCAGCAAGCTTATGATGAAGTATGACGCAATTATTTGAAAAACCATCTGTCATGCTTCCATGACGAGCTCTTATCCGTAGAGCAAAATACCAAAGCTGGAAAAGCTGAAGTCAATGTTACACAAAGCCACTTCCTTTCCTACTTGGTTTTGAAATTGAACTTCCGCTTTATCTTAAAACGACTGATTTAAACTAGTCTTCCTTTAAAGAGGTGGCCTAGGAAACGGAACAACGCCTTCTGTGGTTTTGTAGAGACCTTTAAATCTTCCATGCAGCCTGGCATGTCTGCGTCAGGAACCAGTGATGGCATAGAGCTCTTCCACTCAAAAGTGTGCTTCCTGGGTCAGTAGCACTGGTGGAGCCTGGGAGCTCCTCAGAAATGCAGAATCCTTGGCCCCATCCCAGTCTTCCTGAACCAGAACCGGCATCTTAGCAAAACCTCTGGGCAATCGGTGTTCTTGTCAGGGTTCTGGAGGCATGTTCTAGAGAACAGCCTAATAGCCCACATCCCTCCCCAGGCTGCTCAGCACAGGGAGGCATTGGAGAGGGAACTCGCATACATGTGATGAGGAGGGAGCTGTGGGTTCTAGGCTCAGACCTACCACTAAACATCCACTTCAACATCCATTTCCCACCTATTACTACCAGCCCTGTCTACTTCTCAGGACTGTTGTGAGGACCAAATGGGATCCTTGCTAACAAAGACCTGTGTGATCTGGGCCCAGACTGCCTCTCAGGCCTTACTGGGCACCACTTTCCATTTTGCCCATTATGTTTAATTACTGCAGGCAGAGCTTGTTTCTGCTTCAGGGACTTCGTATAAGCCATCTTCTCTGTCTGGAATGATCTTCCTTTTGATCTGTGTATCTGGCTCCCTGGTACTCAGATCTTGGCCCAATTTAGTAAGATTCACTGAGTTAGGTAAGAACCTGTCAAACCCCCCGCTCTATTTACTCTGTAGTGAGCTGCCCTGTTTCAATTCTCTGTCCAGACTGCAATATTTTCAGTACTGAGCTTCTGATGAATTAAGTCACCTGTGTACAGTACCCTGCTATTTGTTGTTTAAACATGTGGTTCTCTATTCAAGTCTGTGTTTTCAATAAAGGTCTATGTGGAAATTGCCCCCCCCCCCAAAAAATTCAGTGCCTTGAACTGTGCCTGACACCCTACATGCTCATTTGTTTTATAAAAAGCTGAAGAAGGTAAAAACACCATGGAAAAAATAAAGCACTGCCTGAAATATAAAATGCTTTTATTAACAAATAAACCCTCCCTGCTTTTTCTTAGTGATTTTTCTTGGAAATGATAGCCATATTACATTGATTTCTCTAAAAGCCAATATTATATAAATGAAAATCTGCTGCCTTCTCATCAGCAAAAGACTGGAATGCAGGTTCCTTTTTATCATGTTTCAGGGAAAGACGATTCATTCACTGTCTCTACATCCTTCCTTCAGGTATCACTATGATGCTCTCTGCTCATGTCAATTTCATCTGCTTCCCTTGAGAAAGTAGAGCTAAAAACAGAAACGCTGTTACTGAGGTCACAAGTTAATGTTGCTGTTAGCAGATCCCCGGCCAAGAGTGGCCAGATGGCCTGGAGGTTGGCTTGGCAAAGCTGCTCGAGATTCAGGAAAGCTGCGAGTTAACAGTAGGGAGCACATACTTCATTAGGCTACCAACCGAGAACCGGCCAGAGGGTCCTTCTGGCACAAAACTGAAACTCAGAAATGGTTTCTTGGTTTAGTTATGATTCTCAGTTAACCAGGGCAGACATCATAACCAGGGCAGACTTATTATCATAAGTCTGATAATAGAGGTTCCAGAAGGTTAGTTCACACAATCCAGTGAGATAATCCAGAAGATACTTCATCTTTGGTTTTTCTATAGCATTTATCCTCTTCTTACCGGGAACGTGAAAAACTGTCCGGTCCCTCTCAGGTCAGGGCTAACTACTGTCCCCTAATCATAGGCAGCGATGCTTTTTTATGAACTGCGGTTGTCTCACTTTCTTTAGCTCAAGAAATACCACAAAGGAAAAAGGCCCACAAAGTGAGCTTGGCCAGCACGCGGAACCAACGGAGCGGTGGCTCCATCTGCTGACTGTGGCTGGGATGGCAGGCAGGGGGACATGTGGCAAGTTAGGAATTGTGCCTTGAGGGCCTTCTCAGTGCCCAAAGACCTGCAGCACTGCCAGGAAAGTCTGCGGTCCTTAGGCACAAAGCAGTGAAGAGATCTTACACATTTCCTTTAGGGTTCCATGCTGTCATTATTCTGTATTTGCTTTCGATTTTATATCAGCTGAACTGCTCCAGAAGCAACCAGGGGCGCAATGGTTTTATAGCGGATCAAGTGCTGGGAGCCTTCCTCCAAGTCAATCACGTAGTCCCTGAAAAAGGAGGAAACAATGCATGCAGAGCTGAGCTGGTGCCCCAGGGGAGGCAGATTTCCCACCTTCAAGGTCACATGCTGCTCACCTTTGCTCATCTGTTTCTGGTTCTACCAGGATGTTTTCCTGTCGTTCTTTCACTCTCAGAAACACGTATGCATCTAGATCTGGTTTGGGAACTGTCAGAGAAATGATAATGCAGTCAGAAAATACTCTGCCAACAAGACAAATCCGGGAAAGTTGCTGGCATTCACTGTACCGAGCCCTAAGGGACCCCTGATGTGATAGCATTTTTGGGGGAGGGTGGCTTGAGGACGGCTCTGGCTCCTTACAGAAACAGTACACTTCCCATCCAGGGTCTCGCACAGAGGTGACTCATTCAACAGATGCCGAGTATATGAAAGGGGCACATCGTGGACGATACAAACAAGCGTGACATGTGGTCACTCTGAAGAGGGCTACCGGCAGCTTCTCATCAAGACTCACACGGGTGGCTCCGTCAAAGTGGGGAGGAAGATGTCAGTGCAGACTCAGTGAGGGAGAGTGAGCCTGGGCGCTCACAGCAAGGGCCAAGGCAGAGCTATGTACACGTGTTGGGAGGACAAAGGTGTATAAATCTAGCGAGAAAGTATCTTCATATATAGCAGTAGGAGGAGAGCAGTAGAAAGATAGGGTCACGTGGAGATAGTCCTGAGTGTCAGACGACAGAACACAGGTTTCCACCATAAGCGGTCCTTCACTTGTTGACTTCAGGGTGAGAGGCTGCTGCCGCTTCTACCACCAGCCAACACTGTGTGGAAGGAGGGGCCCTGAGCTGGGCTGCTTGAGAGTTCTTCATTTCTTAGAGCTCCCTGTGTACCCAGAGGACTCTATCAGCTGCAGGTTCTGAGAATTTACTGGATAACTCTCAGCTCTAAGAGCCCAGGTCAACATAAATATCACCTTGATTTCCTCATCCACAGGTGGGGGTTCCGGATAACTGGCTCCAAAGGTCTAAGGGGGTCCCTTGGGCTGCTTCAGGGTTTGGAGCCTGCCACAGAGCACCTAGTTGACCCAGCTGGGCAGCTACCGATTCCAGGAAACCCAGCTTAGATTTCACTCTGCCTGCAGGGATCTACGATGCTCCAGAGGCCTGATGGGGACTCAGGGCACCTGGGGTAACTAAGCAAGACTGATTTCACTGGGACAGGTTGATCCCCTCCACAAGCTTCCAATTCCAGGGGCCTGGCTCTAGTCCTTGGAAAGGATCTGGGACAAGTGGCATGTTTTTTAGGAGGTGTCGGCCAGCATCAGGTAGAATTCAATTAGACTCAGTTTCAGGAATTTAGATGCATGCTTGTGGCTGCTTTAGTCAACCAGGTGTGACAGCACTGGGCAATGATTAGGGATCTGGTCCTGCTTCCTTCCTCTTCTTCCAAGAGGAGGACAAAAAGTGGTGGAACTGGACATGGACTGGCCCTTTAGTTTCCCTCAGGCAGGTTCACCACAATGACCAGTTCAGAGTTCCACAAATCTATGGGTTTGCTCCCAGTGCTGTAGGCTGCACTTGTTCCCTCTGCCCACAAATGCGTATGTTGATGCCTTGACCCCAGTACTTCAGGATGGAAATGTATTTGGAGACATTTCCTTGAACTGGATTTGGATTCCTTGAATCAAGGCAGCATCTGACCAAGCATGGGCAGGAACCTGTGAAGAAAAATGTGCTAGCCCCTTGAGAGCAAAGACTTTTGCCTCCTTAGTGCTCAAGGCCTAGCCCGGTGTGGATGCCTAGCAGATACCAGCTGAAATAATGAAGGACTGCACATGTGAATGAGTTTGCATTTTTAACGGCAGTCGTAAGAATTTCAATGTAAGCTAAAGACCACGAAAGTAATGCTGAAAGGCTATTCTTATACTTGCTTTTAATGATTTTTTTTTTTTTTTTTTAAGATTTTACTTATTGGAGAGAGAAAGAGTGTGCACGAGTGTGGGCAGTGGGGGCTGTAGAGGGACAAGGAGACTCCCCATTGAGCGCGGAGCTGGACTTGGGGCTCGATCCCAGGACCCTGAGATCATGATCTGAGCTGAAGCCAGACACTTAATCGACTGAGCCACCAAGGCACCCTGATGATTTTTTTTTTTTAAACCAGACGACGTCCTCTCTTCTCTTTTCTACGTATTTATTTTTCCAGGCTTGAGAGTAAAGATGAAGATCTTATTCGAAGGTACCTGAAGATAAGTCTGAAAAGAGAGTGTTCTACTCACCTGACCTCAGGAGGTCCACCGTCTGTAAGTTAGGAGGCATATGCTTTAAGGCAACATTCTTAAGGTAGGTCTCTGTGTTAGCCATGTACCTGAAAAAGAGGAATTCAAACCGCTGTGACCACCCGCCTGCCAGGCGCCTCCAGGCTATCAGACATACAACAGTGGCCCAGCCATCAGCGTCACAGGGACAACCATCAAAACTCATGCTCGAGCCACAGAAAGAAAGCAGTCCCCATGCGTCCTGCTTACTCACTGTTTGGCAAAGACCAGCTCCTCTGGAGAAAGGCTAGACAGCTCCCCCTCGTGGGGTGTTTTCTCCTTTTCAAGGATATGAGGGAAAAACTTCTCTATCTGAGGATAAACAAAAAGCACTGTGTAAATGTATCCAGATTCCAGAGTCAAATATGCTCATCTTCTGAAATAAGATGAGGTTGAACTAGAATTGACTTTAAAATGGCAAGTTCTCACAGTCAAGACATTTCTTGACTTCCAAGATTTCAAGGCAGGTTTCAAAGAATTCAGAGCAAAGGTGAGGCCTCTAAAAAGGAAAACCATTTAAAAAGGATGAGAGGCTTTCATAAAAGAAAATAGGAAAGTACAACAGTAAATGATATTAATGAGGGAGAGAAGGGGATATCGTTGAACATTTCTAGGCAGCTGCACAAAAGTTGTTCTATGAGATGAAGCATGTACAGAAGCTGGGAAGACACATGTCGAATACACAAGCAGAGACAAAGAGGACTTTTTAAAAATTTTATTTATTTATTTATTTGAAAGAGAAAGAGAGCTCTTCTTCCCAGCACAGCAGGGAGCCCGATGTAGGGCTCAATCCCAGGACCCTGGGATCATGACCTGAGTTGAAGGGAGAGGCTTAACTGACTGAGCCATCCATGTGCCTGAGAACAGTGACTCTTAATTATAAGAATATAACCGGCAATGATGAAGTCCACAGAGAGGCAAGGCTACGAAAAAATGGTAAGAACTACCAGGAAAAAACACAAACAAAACAGGAAAAAAAAAAAAAAGCTAAAAGCTACATAAAGATAAGTGGTCAGGAACTGCATAGGGATTAGTCCCCCGCTCAGTGAGTGCTGTGGGTTCTCTGCAGGAAGAAATGCAAGTAGGGAAATGACAATGGGAAGGAGGACCCACCAAGACAAAGGAGCACTTCTCTACTTAAAGGAGTTTCTGTCGTTGGGCTTGGCTCGGTTACAATTCCAGGACAAGTGCACATTGGTACAGGGTCCTGGTGCATGAGGTGGCCCGTGCTAGATCAGTGTAAGCTGCCTTCCCTCTACCACTGAGCGCGCTACCGACAGGCAGTGGTGTGAGCTCAGAATCAATGCGCTCCGAAGAGTGGAGGAGTGCTGGAGACGGGCCGATTTCCCAATTTTCAAAACTACAAAGATGGTGCGGGAACCTTCAGATATAGGTTAATGCCCTTCCCCATGGTATGTGGCTTTATAAGAGAACAGATCATTTAAGAGATGGTTTGCAAAGAAAAGAAAGTGGTTAACACAAAGAGGATTTATCCAACTTAAGGAAAGAAAGAGAAAAAAAGTTTTCTGGTAGTTGAGGATGGGGTGGAGAGACATATTTTGAAAAAATCTCCATTTTGTCAAAATATATGACACCACTGTTAGGACATCCTTGGCGGCAAAGTGGAAAGCCGGGGCTGTGACAGTATAGATCAGTATAGACTCAGAAGCAGTTTAACAGACAGATGTTTACTTGCAGGGAAGTCTCTGGTGGAATATTCTGTGGTTGGCCCAGTCCTACTAATGAATCAGATATGGCCTTTGATGACATACTTACCAGACTCGACATAAAGTGAAGATATAAAATGTTATGAGACAGCTAATATATTAAGTGACCAGATCAGGTCCAGAGAACAGGGAAGTGGCCCATTGTAATAAGATGAAGCCTAAGAGGGGTAAGTATCAAGCCCCACACTTCGGGGTCGAAAAATCAAACCTTTTAATTACAGGATAGTGACAAGATGGGAAAATGGTAATTGAAAAACTTCAAAGACGTTAGAGCTCAGGGCAAGTGCAGAATGAACAGTGTGATGTGTCTGTGTAATACGCTAATGTGATACTGGGTGACATTATTACCAGTTAAATATCTAGAATAAGGGAAGTGATTGTCCTGTTCTTCCCAGAAGTGGCCCAACTACAACTGGAATATTGTGCTCTGTTGTAGGTGGTGTGATTTAAGGACACCAACAAACTAGAACCTTTGTCTGAACCAGGACAGCAAATGGAAATAAATGATTGAGATGTTTAGCTGAGAGTACTTTCACGTAGGAGAGGGTGCATTCATTTTGTAATAACTAAGGGAATAAGTGGAACCAAATGAGAAGATACTCATTTAAAATAGACATCATATAAAATAAGAATGGTTTGCAATTTCATTTTTATAAGTTAGAAGGCCTCAGAACTATGGCCGAACGTCAAGTTATCATGGTCAGTTTGACATTGCTTATATGATGGCTGCAAAATAATTCCCGAAACTATTTTCCTCTGGTCAGTATTCCCTAGTCCACCAAGGCGAACAAGTCTTCGGCACTGTTGTGCCGTAATTCCAGGGGGAACCTTTCACTCAGCAGACAGACTACAAATGTGTCCCCGGAGGTGTACAACACATGTCCCATCTAGGCTTCTTCAGAATAATCTCTTGCCCCCCTTATTCTTTAGCTACCTTGATACTGGGGCGTGGCATCTTCAGGCCCTGGGTTCTCCCAGGCCCCAGCCCAACACCTCCCCAAAATGCCCAGTCTATAATTACAAACTGCATTGTCTAGATCTAACTACTTGTATCTCCATGTCAAACCTTCATGAGCCGACACCGCAAGTAGCTGCTGAGGACATAGCGGATCCTCTCCATCTCCATTCGATGAATGCTGACCTTCAGATCCCCCTTCTTGGCTCTTCTGAGATTTTCTTCCTATTAAAAGAGAAAATGAAGTCTATAAAAAAACGTGATGTTCAGATGAAAGACCTTTTCGTTCAATCTGTACGATTCCACAGGGACTATCACCACTGGCAGTGCTGAGGACTCAAAGCCTACATTTAGGTCAATGGAGAACCAAAAAATTCCCAAGAGTTCTCATTTTCTTACACAAATTATGGATGACTAAAGCCTCATTATGGAAAGTTCAAACAATACTCGTTTACTTTTAGAAAACAACCATCTGAATAGAATCTGAATATGGTCAGTGGGAAGGGCCTAGAAGAACTCGGGCCCAACTGTAAAGGAGATAATTCAGCAGACAGAAGACATGTCTAAGGGGAGTGTTAAATCACCAGCTGAGAAACTGTAAAATACCAATGTCGTAAAGCTACTCTAAGGCTAATAAGGACTTAGGCCCAGCCCATCTAAGCCAAGGGCCACAAACTCAAGTGTCTATGGGCACCAGGCAGGCAAGCTACCTAAGAAAGGTAAGTAGGTAAGGACTGTGGGGAACAGAGCACAAGATAGGGGGTGGCCCTTACTCTACTCTGGTCAGCTGTTCTCATATAGAAACATAGACCCAGTATCGATAGGGTTTTAGACTTTTCAGGGGAAGCTGACATGCAGATATCCATAGGAACGCTCATGGTTTATAAATGCAGGTAACGAATTCAGTATTAAAAAAACTCACTAGGCTGGGCCAAACAAAACAGATTTGGTATCAGACTTCAATCTCTCACTATGCTGACAAAACCCTGTTAAAGTTCTCTTCCTTTGTAATCCCGAGATAAGCAACTCTTACCATGTGATCTAGCTGTTCCATGACACACTCTACAATCTCAGACTTGCTTTCCAGCAGCTCAGGGGCAAACTTTTCATTCATCCAGGCCTAAAAAACAATACCCCCCACCAAATATGTATCTATGAGTATCATTCACAACAGAGCAAATAACCCTGTGAGTCCGTACATAACCCGTGAAAATCATAGCTATTTTTGGCAAAGAAAACTATTTGCCTATGAGCTGGAAATACTGGAAATGCTTTGTAAACAAGCTATGTTTATGATGGCTTTTCTATTTGAGTGGGGAGGCTGTGCTTACAATCTTATATCTAACCAAAATTGTAAAAAAATCACTGTTCATGTAAAAAATGTTGTCAGTTTGCCTCTGCAGTTCCCTAATACCATTTATTTAAAGAAAAAAAAATGTTGTCAGTATGATGCCTACTAGGGAGAGCAACACCACCTGGTGTTCAAACAGTACCTTTCACCAAATAGCATCAGCACGTCCCTGCGACTTCAGCCGCTATTTCCCACCAGGGGGCGCAAGCACCCTTCTATTTGGGAGATGAAGTGCCCTCAGTCTACACATCTCATTTGGGAAGCTTAGAGTCCTTTACAAAGACTTTTTCATTCATTATTATAATACCTGAGAGGAATGGATACAGTTATCCTTATCTTACTAATGAGAAAAGCCAGATTATTTACTAACTGCCTCAGATAAAGGCATTGTGTATAAAGGATCACAACATAAAAGGATCAACTATTAAATAGTTTTGGAACAGCAGGTTAAATCCTTAATTTATGACTCAGGCCCAGATATTTGGTACATTTCAGAAATTACCAAGGCTTAGGGAACTGAAATATCCACAGGTGGCTGAGGAAAGCTAATTTTGTCTTTTAATTACAGGAAAGTTAGCTTTAAGCAAAGCTCAGAATTACACGCCAATCGGGCTCACTTTATTCCTCTCAACGTCCTTGAGTCTCTGCGTCTCCAATTATCACCACAAAGACATATTATTAAATAGTAGGTACTGCTACTATCATAAACTTTTTTCCATAGGTTCAAGCTCCTGTAATAGTGCTGTAAAAGTTAACTAGAAGGAAAGTCTGTATTTTCAAGGAGAATTACGAATGAGAAAAGACCAAACTGTCAGAGAGGACTTATAAAGCAGAGTTTTTCTTTTTAACCGATTTTATTAAATACTGAATAGGTACAGAAATGTTTATTACCTATAACATGAATAGAGATATAAACACCTAGTGTACACATAACTTTATCATTATTTTAAAAGTCCCTGTGTCTTCTTCCCTTTTCAAAGGTAATCATTAGCTTGACCTTAGTATTTAATTTTCTATAGTCTCACTACATTTGTTTGTATCTCCACATAATGATTCTCAATGATTTCAAAGAAAATGACAGCACTCGGATACACTGGGGCAAAATGGGGTAGATTTGAGGGGGATTTCTTATTGACATTATGAGATTATTTTGGTAAAAATTATTTGGTAAAAATAATTCCCCCCCAAAAAAAAAATTTGGTAAAAATAATTCCCAAACATTGGGAAAACTTTATACTAGTATAAAACTTTCAAACAAAATGTTTCCGAAATATTTAGTGAGAAACTTGCATTTAAATCCATGGTCTTTTTAAAAATAATCAGGTTCTATGTTTGAAATAGCTACATCTGATTCCTGATCAAAATTTTTAATGACAATCTGTTCATTGTTATGGGCTAAACTCTGTTCCTCTCCACTCCCAATTTGTATGTTGAAGTCCTAATTTCTAGCACTTCGGCATGTGCCTGCATTTGGAAACAGGGTCTTTAAAGAGGTAATTAAATTAAAATGAGGTCATTAGATGGGCTCTAATTCAATGACTGGTGTTCTTCTAAGAGGAGGAAATTTGAACACAGACGCACATGGAAGACCAGGTGAAGACACAGGGAGAAAATGGCCACCCACAATCCCAGGAGAGAAGCCTCAGAAGAAACCTATGGTGCCAGCACCTTGATTTCAGGCTTCTAGCCTTCAGGGTTGAGAAAATACATGTCTGTTGTTTAATCTACCCAGTCTGTGATGCTTTGTTATATAGACTTGGCAAATGAATATAATCATTAAAGTGAGAAACTTTGCACTATTGGTAATAACTTTAAAATCATTTTTTAAAAAGATTTTAATTATTTGACAGAGAGAGAGAGAGACAGTGAAAGAGGAACACAAGCAGGGAAAGTGGGGGAGGGAGAAGCAGACTTCCCATGGAGCAGGGAGCCCGGCATGGGGCTCGATCCTGGGACTCTGGGATCATGACTTGAGCTGAAGTCAGATGCTTAACGACTGAGCCACCAAGGTGCCCTTAAATCATTTAACAGGCATTCATGAGTATCCTCTATCAGCTCCTGGAGCTGTGTTTATTAGTGGCCCTGTCAGGTGGCTCCTTAGGCCATGGTCTGCAGCCTACAAGTGTGTCCGGCCCCAGCAGCCATCTGGGTGGTGGACCAACTCCTTCGCTGCACTCAGGGCATTGCAACAGAGCTGCAGGCGAGAGACAGAACTCCTGCTCACCTGCTGCCAAGCTGAGGCCATGCTGCCTTCCAAGGAGTCCCTCACAGCCACGGGAGGCAACCAGCCTGGGGGAGCTGCCTGTCCCAGGGGGCAAATGGTCAACATTGTGACGCAATGCAGCGTACCAGCGTGTGCCACGAGCTCCGCCTTGAACAATGGTTCTGCCAGTGTTTGAGCTTAGCATAAATGGTTTCTTCAAAAACTTATTTTTTAACGTTCTATATAATGCTTTTGAGAGTCATCCATGTTGCAGGAGCTCTCGCTCACTCATTTTATTGCTGCTCCTCCCCCACTGTGTATATAGATTGTAATTTTTATTCATTTTATTGTTGATGGGTATTTGGGTTACTTTCATTTTTTAACCACTGCAAGCAATACTAGGAACGTTTTGTCCATGTCTCCTGGAAGTTTTCTCTAGGACATGTACCTGGGAGTAGGAAGACTGAGACACAAGATATGTGTGTCTTCAACTTGACAAGTTACTTTGCAAAGTGCACCAATTCACCACTGTAAAGAAGTGTGTAAATGGCTCCACAAATCCTTTATATTGCTTTATTTATATGTTGCTTTATATTGCTCATCTTCTTCATTTCTGCCAATCCAATGGGTATGAATAGGTAACTCCTTGGGATTTAAATTTTTATGTTCCTGATTACAAAAAAGATTGAACATCTTGTCCATACGATTACTGGCCATCATGGTTTCCATTTCTGGGAGATGCCTGTTAAGATTTCATTTTTTTCTACTGGGTAGTTTGTAAAGTGTTTATAGTGTGGACTAATATTGCAAATATTTTTTCCCAGTTTTGTAGCATGTATTTTTACTGGCATCAAGTTGTAAAAACAAAAGTTCTCAATTTTAATATAGTTGAATACATCCATTTTTTTCTTTACGCTTTGTCCTTTTGGATTTTTGTTTCATGAATCCTTTCCTAATAAAGCAGGGGCTCTTAAACTAGGTGGGGAATTTTTAGGGTATCTGAATCTCTTGAAATTATATGCAAAATTTCTAGATGTGTGTGTATACATATATTATTCTGGGAGAAAGGGCCAGTTTGCACCAGATTTTCAAAAAGGTCTGTGATATAAAAACAAAGGAAGAATTACTCATACAGTAAGAATTATCATATAAGATATAATTTTGAAGTCATCTTTCTTTTGTCACTCATGATGACCTGCATGGTAGGACAGAATGAAGAATGCTAGAATAACAAACATGAGACAGTAACTCTGGGAAATAACCACTGTTACTCATGCTTACCTGCTCCAGCCTTTCAATGAGCTCTGCAGGAGTCAGGACCACCTCTTCACTACCCGCATCAGAGTCCTGTCCTGTGAGGTCCAGTTCCTCCGTCATCTTCTCTGAAACCAGTACCTAATGAAAAGAAAAGAATCAATACCTTGGGGCGCCTGGGTGGCTCAGTGGGTTAAAGCCTCTACCTTCGGCTCGGGTCATGACCTCAGGGTCCTGGGATCAAGCCCCACATCGGGCTCTCTGCTTGGCAGGGAGCGGGCTTCCTCCTCTCTCTCTCTCTGCCTGCCTCTCCGCCTACTTGTGATCTTTGTCAAATAAATAAATAAAATCTTAAAAAAAAAAGAATCAATACCTTGCAGTATGGTTTCCATTTATTTGCAAGAATAGGCAACTGTTTATCTACCCCTGGTGTTGTAGAGGCTCATAGCCGGTTGCCAGGCAACTCACAGGCTTTGATTCTTTTCAATTCTTTGCCTCTCCCTTCCAACCTTGGGTCAGGTATCAGTTTCTCAAAGGGGCCACCCCTTAAAACTGTTTCCCTATACACCTCGAAGTGAGCATCTGTCATGCCACGTGATAATTGTTTGTCTTCCTGGTAGAGTCCTTTCCTTAGGGACTGTGTTCACGTGGGTTCAAATAGGAATCACACATCTGCTTTGTTCCCGGCTCGCGTACCTATTGGGACATAACTACCTGTGTCTAACTCACAGCAGACACTCCAACTTGTTGCAAGAACAAACCAACCAGAGGGGTGCCTGGGTGGCTCAGTCGTTGAGGGTCTGCCTTTGGCTTAGGTCATGGTCTCAGGGTCCTGGGATCGAGTCCCACATCGGGCTCCCTGCTCAGTGGGAAGCCTGCTTCCCCCTAGCCCACTCCTGCTTGTGTTCCGTCTCTAGCTGTCTTTCTGTCAAATAAAAAAAAAAAGAAAAAAAGAAAAAAAAGAAAAAATACCCCTAACCAACCAGAGCCACAAGGCCCAGCACCATCAGACCAGCGATCCCGAATGCTAATGAGGTGGGTGGCGGGGATGAGAGGATGTCCTCGGAGTATCGGGGAAACTGAGCATACTCCTGCCGCTCCTCTCGGGTCTGGGGGCCACGAGCACTGGAATCCCCTCCCCCAACACACATACTCCCATAGGTCCCACTCGGGCGCTCACCTGGGCACCAGGGAGGCAGAGAGGCACTCTGAGGTAACAGGCGGCTAGTACCGGAAAGTCGTGAGGAAGTAGCCTTGGCTTCCCAAGGAGCACCTGGAAGCGTACAAACTTCTTAAGGCCTTTCCGGGACCGAGCGGACGCAGGACTCCCTAGCTCCCGCGCTCTGCTCACAAATTTTCCGCCCTGGACTTCCGTCACCACGCTCGGGCGGCGTTGACCAATCATGGCTCGGGGGCGGGGACTCGGAGCTCCGCGGTCTGTTCACGCAACAGCCTCACGGAGGGAGCTTAGCCCCGCCCACCTGGGCCTGCCGCCCGAGTGTGAGTTCTCGGGTGACACTACCCGGGACGGTCGGGAGGGGGCGCGTCGCCACCGCGGCTGCAGCGGCCGGGCGGAGTCAGTTTTGGGGTGGAGGGTGGGGACCGGCCCGAGGTGCAGTCGTCGGAGAGTGCCCGCGCCAGCAGGGGCCCAGCGGGAGAAATGGGCTCTGTTAAAATCAGGCCACTTCCGTGTCGTGGGTCATCTTCGCCCCCACCGCTCTTGTGGCGCTTCTGGTCCTTTCGTCCTTGCCAGGGCTTCAGTGTGGCCACTACGTCCAGGTCTAAAAACCTTTAGGCTAGTGGTCCTTAAAGCATGGTGCCAGACCACAAGCAACAGCGCTGCCCCGGAACTCGTGAGAAATGCAGATTCTCAGGCCCGACCCAGCCCTGCTGAGTCGGAAGCTCTGGGGGTGTTTCGACAGGCTCTCCCAGTGGTTCTGATGCAGCTGAGGCTCTGCTTCCATCCCAGCTGCTTCACTGTCGAGGTTATTTTGACATTTACTGCACCTTATCTACCTTTAATGTAGGACAAAAACATACATATATATATATATATATTTTTTTTCTTTTTTGTGATATCAGTTTTTCTCAGAATTGCACATGTTTTCTCTGCTGCGTACCACCTGTGGCTCCGCTTCAGTCTGAAGACTCTTCCTTGTGATGTTTCCTGGGCTACACTGATTGATTTGAAAAAGAAGGTTGGCTCGTTGACAGGGTGATAGTACCTGCCTGATTACAATCATGTTTTGAAAATAAAACACCCTGAGGGGCAGAGTGGGCATAGTTACAAAGGGCTATGGAAGCCGGGGGGACCTTGAAGAGGGATTCCAAAAGGATGGGACAAATACATTCGAGCTCGTCTTGCAGAATGACTTTTGTTAGTGACAAATGGATGGCCTTTTCAAGGGCCGTTTCAATTCTGTGTTTCAGTGGTTTGGTAATCCTGTGGTTTTCCGTTGTGGCAGATTGTGTTTTCCAAAGACAGCTGCTCTGATACAGATCTCATCCCATGTACTCTTCTTGCGATATGATGTTGACACTCTTCCATCGAGGGAGGCAGTGTCTATATCCTTGCCTCTGGGAAGACCTTCTGAAACCGTTATAGAAACGTAAAGATGGCTGGAAATCAAGATGGACTCACTAATGCTTCACCAGGGCTTGACATCAAACAAAACAGATTTTTCTCTTCCTAATTCTGGAAGCCTCCTCCTCCCTTTCACTTGTTTTTCTGTAGAATCCTTTGTTTCGTGAACTCCTGAGCTGTGTCAATATTGACATCTAGCTGATCTTGATGTATACTTAGTAACAAGATGGGGATGGCCAGCGCCAGCCCTAGTCATGAGACCAGCTTAAAGACTAAGGAATGCGGTTGGCAAGTACTAGCTTCCTATTGAAACCACCCAGATCCTGTATTTTCTTTTTCTTTAAAGATCTTTTTTATTCATGAGAGACAGAGAGAGAAAGAGAGGCAGAGGGAGAAGCAGACTCCTCAATGAGCAAGGAGCCCAATGTGGGACTTGATCCCAGGACTGGGATCATGACCTGAGCTGAAGGCACACGCTCAACCATCTGGGCCACCCAGGCACCCCAGATTCTGTATTTTCTTATAAAACCCCTCAGCTTTTTACTGTGGGTGGGTTTGCAGTCCTGGAGACATTAGCCTGCTGCAGCCTCCTTAGCTTGGCAAAGTGATAAACTATCTTCCTTTTTTATGTGCAGACTCTGTCTTCCTGTTACATACTTTGGCTCTAGAGTACAGAGGTCGGTTTTCAAAATAGAACTTTGTATTCGCCTTGACTGGGAGAATGTTGCCGAAGTGATGGTCTGACTTCATAAAAGGTGGTGCAACTTCCGTGTGACTCTCTTTCTTGAGCTACACCCCTTGGGAGCAAATGAGCTGATATGTAAGAAGTTCGGCTGTCCTGCAGCTGCCACGCTGAAAGGTCCATATGGGGAAGTCACATGGAGGTAGAGAGAGCGATGTCTCTGGACGGAGCCCCAGCAGCCCCATATTCGGTCCTCCAGCTGTCTGAGTTGAGTGAGCCTTCAGATGATTCTAATTCTCGGACTGTGAGCAGTACCAGCTAATACGGAGGGAGTGGAGATGAGCTGACCCTGCAGAGCCCTCCCTGGATTGCAGATTTGTGAGCAAAATACTGTTTTAAAGCTAAGTTTTGGGGTGCTTTGTTGCGTAGCATAGATGATCGGAACGTTAGATGATTGGAACATTAGTTGTTCAGCGCAATCCCATTCTTCCGTAATTTTCATTCCTACATAGCTTTTCGGCCGTTGTTATTAATATTCCTTAAGTGTTACAGATTTGAGTCCAAGCACGGCTAACTTCTCCATCCAAGTATCAATTGATTACTCTACTGACTCAGAGACTTCCCTTCTCCAGGTCCAACTGTTTTTTCCAGTCTCCCACAGTTCCTCAGCTGGGGAGCGGGGGTCCAGCTTCTGCTTCCTTAATAGAGGTGTGGCCGTAAACAAGTCCCTTCTCTGGACTTAAGTGGTGCCTTCTGTTCGTGAGAGCAGTATGTATCCTCCTAAAGGCAGAGGGATAGATAAAAAATATTGAGGGCCCCTCTTTCACTTCTAAGATCTTTGATTCCAACTGATATGCATTAGACAAAAACCACATTAGAGTAAAGTGAATTTTTAGAGATTTCTGCTATGTAAAAAAGGAGGATTTAAGGAGATGTCCAGAAAGAATATATAGAACTACGTGGGGAGAAACCTGGGATGAAGCTGTTAGTCACGTGGCACTGTCAAGTTCAGGAAGGTGGGAGAAAAGACGTGTCTTAAGTTACGGAGAATGAAGAGAAAAATCAGGTTGACACATCCCTACTGTCAGGAAATTTAAAAAAATGACTACACAGCCATGTAAATGGAATGTCACTCATTAAAACAGACACATAAAAGATAATCACAGAGGTTATGATAGCAGGAGGGTGCAGTTTGATGGTAGAGAATGGAACCCTGGGGCAGAGTTTGTAGGCAAGTTCTGATGATTGAAAGGGCAAGACAAACAGGATAATCTGGACTCAGACAAGAACAATGTGAAGCCACAAAGATGGCAAAAGAAAGGAAAAGCTCCTGTCCAACGGTTCAGAAGACATCACCCTCTGCAACTGAAGATGCTGAGAAGTGAGAAGTGAGAAGAAGAAATGAGAATGCGATTTCCCGATCCTGCTCAATGAAGAAACTGATTGCACTTAGACACAGCAAATAGGAACAGCCAAAATATTTGTGGCTAGCTATGGAAATACACGTTAATAGAATGAATCTATTTTATTTCAATCATCGAGGGTAAGAGACAAAACCTGCGTAGTCGATACAGGACTGCGAGCTTTTTTGCAGAAAGGTGCTTTTGAAATACAAGGTAATATGACCATTATTACCTTGTATTTCATATCATCCCTGCCCTTGCTCATCTGGTCAACAGCTGTTCCTCACTGTTTCCTTCCTCTGAATTCCATTGCATTCTTGGTCTCATTGCCCTGAGAAGCAAAGCCTTACGTTTTGGGGAGCGTATTAAGCAAAGTTGAACTCCGAGCTGTTCTGAATGAATGACAATTTGGACTAAGGATAGGAAAGTAAGCATTTTTAGGCAATCTGCATTATTAAGGAAGAGTACAGGGAAGTGCTCTTAGGATGTTTCCGTGGCTGCTCAAGGAACGCTATTGACAGGTGAACGTGCAGGTGTTTTTCTGGCCAATGGTAAAACCCCATACGTGCTTGTATAGGCAGATGCTGGAAAGCTCCGGAGGCCAGGGTCTGCTTTGGATCTCCCTGACAAATAGAAGATCTGGGGAATTCAGAGTCCTCTAAATTCCTTCCCCCCCCTCCCCGAGTCCTTCTTTTCTAAGCTTTGAGATCAAGGTTTCAAGAGTTTTTTAACAGGTAGCCCTCAAATCCAGCACAGCGCCCATCATTTAGGCATGCATTAATTTCTTCATTCAACAAATATTTCTTGAGCACCCAGTGATATTTGTTTGAATGTCTACTGCCAGGCTCTGTGTAAGGGCTAAAGAAAAAGCAGTGACTAAAAAACACAGACTCTGTGATGGGAGATAGACAATAAATAAGAATTTGTCAGGTTGTACAAAATAAAGCTGGGTAACAGAATGTTATCCAGGTGGCGGTATTTTGGAAGGTTGCAGTCAGCATCTGTCTCAGTCCGTTTGGGCTGCTATAATAAAATACTACAGATTATGTGGCTTCTAAACAGCAGAAACTTATGTTTCAGTTATGGAGGCTGGGATGTCCCAGATCGTGGTTCCGAGATAGTCGGTGTCTGGTGAGCGCCCATTTCCTAGAAGGCTGTCTTTTCATTGTAAGGTCACAGGGCGGAAGGGACAAAGGAGCTTTGTGCGCTGCTCTTAAAAGGGCACTGATCTCATTCAAGAGGGCTCTGAATTACATGCTTGGGGGTTAGGATTTTAACACATGAATTTGGAGGGGACGCAGTCATTTAGCTTACAGCAGCTTCCCTGAGGAGTGGACACGAGATGTAGTTTGCAGGAAGCATGACTGAATTCCAGGAGAGAGGAGTGGGAAACACTGCGAAGAGAAACAAATATTGTCGTTTTGTCACTGCAGAATATACAAGGACCACGCCTTTTCTTTCTTTTTTTTTAAAGATTTTATTTATTTATTTGACAGGCAGAGATCACAAGTAGGCAGAGAGGCAGGAAGCAGGCTCCCTGCTAAGCAGAGAGCCGGATGCT